>JAQGBD010000719.1:0-24497 GCA_034698165.1 Punctoribates punctum | reverse complement strand
TGTTCATCTCTTTTAAATGCTTAAACAAAGACTATTCAATCAATAATTAATTTTTGTATTTAGAGAACAAAATTCTAATAACATTTATATTTATTAAATAATTTTTTGTTTTGTAATTATTAATTAATATTTTCAAAATTCGTTAAATTTCAATATCTTTTGGAGAAAGAAAGTAATTATTACCCTTGCTTATTTCATTTATTTTTTCTTTAATATTGTATTAATTGATTAACATTTGAATTAAGAATTTTTTTATTTTTTTAAGAACTTTGTCTTAAGTGTAGATTTTTATCCATTAATTTACAGAATAAACTTTGAAGGCTTTGTAACGCATATCGAGAACATCTAAATAACAAAAGATAAGCCATTTGTGAATTGGTGAGATTGGCCAAGGCCAACTTTATCTTTTATTATAGATGATATTTTTCTTTAAGTTGATAAAGCACCTTTTACAACTAATTCTTTCTTAGATTTTATTTTAGATAAAATTCCGACCAAGGCGCAATTCACACCAGTTTTAAAACTGAGAGAAAATCTGCCTAAAAAACTAAACAGGGGGAATTAAATTCAGTTTCAATTATTTTATTTGTTTTATAGCTCAAAATGTCATATAATACCTTGATCAATTGAATGGAAAATGTTTTGAAATAAACTCCATTCCTCTGAGTTGGGAGACTTTGGTAGAGCTCTGGTGAAGCCCTGAATCTAATTCTAATTACAATTTTACGATAAGAGATGCCTTAGTTTCAGTTGAAAATAGTGAGAACCTAGGTTAATCTTATTAAGAATCTATTTCAAGTCTGACTTATCATTTGTTATTTAAATATTAATCGATTCTATATCGAAAAATTGATGTTTTTTTGTCAAATTATAAAACCATTAAATAAATAATAATTTGTTTTAAACAAAATATTGAAATAAATATAATATAATAACAAATATTTTTATTCTCTCGAAATAATTGCAAATATAAAATACCAATGAATTTGTTTATTTAAAAGGTTTACACAGAAAATGATTCTCCAAAATGAGAATTATATTGAATTTTGATACGATTTCGACATTTTTTATCGATAAAGAAAATTTTGGTCATAAAAATGTAAATATTTTCCGAAATAAATAGTTTTGAATAAAAAGAGAAATCGATTCCTTCTTTTTGTCTATACTTACATCAAAAATACTCCGATAGAAAAAATGATAAAAATTAAATTTAATGAATAGTTTGGGTAAAAGTCTAATGTGTTTAAGCGAATGATTGGGTCTATAATTGGAAGGAAAGAACAAAAACCTAATGATAATGACATCGGATTGAAGAGTGAACACAATAATGGGTTATAAATGATTTACTCATAAATTTATTTTGATATTAATATACTGTTCTTCATATCCTTTGTGTGTATTCTATGGGTATTATTATTGTTGGAAAACTTAATTATATTTTATTATAATATAGAGGTATAGATGTTTTGCGATAAATATCGAGTAATTCAAAAGCTTTTCTTAAACGATACCCTCTTCTCATTAGTGGTAGAGCCAGTGCCAGAGCCACTGCCAGCCAAACCCTGGAGAAATGTTTGTATAGCATCGCCTAATAAATTTGGATCAACGAAATTGATATCATCCCATTGAACAGCCGGAACATTAGACTCGGGCTCATTGTCTTCGTTGTGTTTGTCATTATGTGTTTGGCTATCAGTTTCACTGTTGGCTAAATTGGTTTCATTAATTGCCTTACGCTTTGAGCTCATACTAGACTTGTTTTTAGTCTTTAATCTAATCGAGGCTTCATTTTGAGCTGAATTTTCATTTTGTGAATTTTGTGAAACACTTTCCTCTCCAGAAGAGTCGGATTTATTTGCGTAACTCTTATATTGATTTTTATTAGAGTTTTGTGTTTCTGGTTCACAGCTATCGAGACATTGAGTTCTAGTGTTTGAATGACTGTTTGATTGTTTAGTTTTGCTGTTTTCCTCTCTTTCCTCCCTTTCCTCCCAATCGCACGAAGATTGAGATCCACACGAGTGTTGTTTTTTCAGTGAAGTTCTTCTAATAGACACATCACCACTGGTCGGGGTATTATTTGTGTTGTTTGTGACGGCTGTGAAGGCTGTGCTGGTTGACGCACACAATCCATCGCTGTCCTCCTCTTCACTATTAAATGATTTAGTTTTGGTTACTTTAACTCCTTTTGAAGCCCCGGATATTATATGCATTAAATCCTCTTTTTTGCAAATAATTCCCTTTACTTCTGAAGAGACGCTACTCTTCTTCGAAAGTATTGATTCTGTGGTAATCGATGATAGTTGAGCTGCTTTTTCATGTTTGCCAATACCGGTGCCGGAGTTCACCTCTTTTATGTCTTTACTGGTAATTTGAGTTTCGGCACAATTTCCAGACATATCTTTGTTTCCTTTTTTGCGAAGTAAACTCAATTTGCTTTTCAGAAGTTTCCATTCGCTCTGTTTGGCCGCCGGCGCTGCCGACGATGATTGACTGGTCTGACTCTTCGGACTCATTACACTCTGATTTGTGGTCATATTCTTCAGTTGCAATTCGGCGGAAGAATATTCTCGAATCACTGAAGACATTTGACTTGAATTTCCTCTTCTGGCGGAACGAATGCCATCCACTGTAGAGAGGCTTTTGGCGAAGAGTTTAGAGTTTTTCCAAACAGCCCTCTCCTCAGGACTTAATTTATTTATCGATTCAAAATTGGAGACATTCTGTTCTCTAAGAGCTTTCAATTTATTCCAACGGCTCACACATTGTGCTGACGGAAGTGCCGAATGTGTGGCAACTTCTTTAGATTTCAAGTCATTTCTGTTTGTTTGGGATTCGTTGACGACCTTTGTCTTTATATCAGAGCTCTTTGTTTGGACGACTGTCTCCTTTTTCTCGCTTTTCTTCAAAGACATTAATTCATTTAATCTTTTAATTCTGTGATGACTTCAATATTATTAATGAATTGATTTGGCGTTTGATTAACGACTTAATAGGAGACAAAACTGTAATAATGAGAGAAAACTCAATTGAATTCTCATTGAATAGAATTAGTTCTCAATAGCAGTGAATAGAGTTAGAGATGAACTCAAATGAGATAACATTCAATTCGTGTGTTTTTTGCTCAAAGCTTTCGTTAAATATATAAAAAGACTCGCAACTGATTTATCTCTAAATCAGACCTAAAATCAATAACTTTCAGTGGAGTGAAGAGTGCACTTAAATTGTGTCGCAAATGGTTTGCCTTTTGGTTGAAATTATTCGGATATACACTCAAAATATATTCTTATTTAATTAAAACGTCGTTTCACTGAAATTTCACTGAAATTTGTGCCAAATCTAAGCCAATAATAATTTCTAACGCTATTAGTAGTCATCAGATTCACTCTGAATTGCATTTCATTCAAAACACTTTAGTTTTAAAATTCTTTTTTAATAATTAAAGAAAAAGTCATTTGTTTTGCAATCAATGGGTTGTATCACAAGAGTTGACTATAAACTGGAATTGACATAAAACATAGAATTAAGCAAGGACATCAATTATTTAGTTTAAGTTGAAAACTCAAAATTTTCAAAATGATTTTGGATCGTGTTTTGTGTTATAATCACAATAATTAGATTAATTATTTCATTCATTTATAAACAGTTAATGACTTTAATTAAAGACAAACCGATTCAAAATTTGAGTGGAAATAGTTAACGGGTTTTGTTGAGTCTCTGTTTATCGATTCAGTTATAGCCATCTCTTTGGGGAAAAGATCAGAATTTTTTCCAAATAGACCTCAAATTGGATAACAGAAGAGAAATACAAGACTACTAAGACTAAAACTGAGTTAAATATAAGTTTCTAATATTTTTATGTCAATATATATTTAATAAAGTCATTCAGAATCTTATGTTTTATTTGATTAGCTTTTGATGGATTAATAAATCAAAAAATCATTTATTTATTGGAAAAAATATTTAGTTTCGTCTCTAATTTGATAAATTTTTTGCTGTTTTGACACAAAACTGAAGAAAGCGTTGCCTCTAATCAACCGAAAAATGTTTTATAAATGAATTAGACAAACAAATGAACTAGGTCAATCAAAAATCATTTATTTTATTAGATTACAAGAATATTTCGTTTCTTCGAAATTGAGTTATATTTTTCTACTTCTGGAGTATTCGAGTGTCTTCAGGAATACACTTTTATCTAGATCAATTGTTGGACAAGAGCTTTGAGTCTTCGTAAAAGACTTCAGAAAATATATTGATTTAACTAAAAAATAAAAATATTGTCTTTTGTTGTACTGTGAGTATGTTATGACTGAAACCAAGAGCAAATGATCACAATTTTGCTATAATCAGTCAACACATTTAATGCACTAAATTTAAAATGCAAAACAAATAGACGTTAAAAATGAAAATAAGGTAAACCAGATTCGCCACAATTTTTACTATCAGTCAATTATGTTTACTCAGACATTAAATTCATGAAAGTCTGAGTTATTTAATCAAATGCATGGAATTATTGGCACAAAATATGTGCTGACTCTCACACTCTCACAAACTTTCCAAATATCTGTAGGCCTTTGAATTGAATAAAATGCTTCAAAACAGAGATGTGAGGCATCCTCTTCCCTAAGAGTCAGTTATGGCAAACTCAGCAAACAATTTCAAAACATGTGTCTTTCAATTTATAAATTAGTTGATTATTTCACTCGAATTTGTGTTGGAATAAAAACTATCAAAAGTTTGAATTAATTTTATCAAATTCTGATCTCTCCTTCCGTTTAACAATTTTATTATGAATCAGAAAACATGAATTTATTAAAGAATATTAATCTCCAGAGTGAAGAATATCACACTTTTAGGCAATTTTTGCTGCGATTGTATTCAAAGAAATGTCTTTTAGTTCTTATTAATCGGTTAGAAAACCATAGAATATCAGCAAAACATTTCATTTCTATGAAATCACCTTTTTATCATTTGTTTTCACAACAGCGAACTCGAAATAAATTAGCAGGCTCTAATAAATTACAACTAATTGAGTAGAATAAATGGGAACCACTTTCTCTTATTCTTAGATCTCTTAAAAGGTAAGCTTTCGATTCCTAATTATTTTTTGACCCAATCTCTTGAGTTAAAGAAAAATGCAAAATAATTGTAAAAATATAATAAGCAGGGTTAACTCAAAATTCGTTGTCACTAGATTTTCAAGCAATAAATAGATATACATATGTATAATAAGAAGTGGGGTTGGTAATAAGATGTTCTCTATCTGAGATCACCAAAACAACCATTTCCCGGGTTCAGGGGCTAAAATGAGAGACCAAACATTTTCATAAATTTTCAACAATTCCCGAAAAATTTATAGGGGAGGGGGCTATTAATAACGGAAATCTTTGGGAAACTTGGGAAACCTTATTTTTTCCCCTGAGCTCAGAAACCGAAGTGATTCAAATTGGAGACATAATTGAGTGAATAATTTTGCACATCTCTGATAATAACAGTTTTTTATATTCTCCAAAATATAAGAAACAACAATTCGTTTCCATTTATTCTGTTTTTTTTATCAGCAATTCTTTCGATTATCGTTTGAAACGTTTCCCAAACATTTTTCTCTATATATCATAATATTGTTCAACAAATTTCCTCAAAACAGTTATTTGCTAGACACATTTATTTAAGCTTGAATTCTGTCTTTTATTTTCTTTATTTATTTCAAATCGATTGATTATTTTTGTCAGATGTGACCAAAATTTTGAACCCAATTTGAAGTTATTTCATAGGGTTTGTTATAAATGTTTGTTCAATTCTGAGACGAGCTTGCTTCAATTCTATATTGTATAGTATACAATGCATCATTTAATCAATAAGCCTGATTTGCAAGATGAATTTGAATTTGAATTGTAAAAGCTATGGTTTAGTTACTCATGAAATCTTCATAATGTAATGCTTTATTAGATTGAATGGAAGGCACCCGAGCCTAACCTAACCTTGGCTAACCAATACCAGCAAGCTCAAATCATACGAATGCAAATTTCGACGAATGAATATTCTATTGAAAAGTTATACGATTTTGTTGATTGAATTCTATTATATGATTGAATTTAATTATTCGGTCGCTTATTGTCTTCAAACAAATTAGAGTCTAATGAATGCAAATCTGACTCCAAATGAAAAGTCGACTCAAATAATAAATTATTTATGAGTCTAATCGAGAGAATAGCACTCTTTCTCTCGATTTTTAAAACTCTAAAACAAATTCGAGGGAAAAATTAAATTAAAGATAGAAATAAAATAACAATAAATCTTAAATTTGCAAAATATAAGCCATAATTGAAAGTTGTTTTCATTATATTAAGAATCAGATAAGAATTGAAATCAGAGAATAGCCATAATTAAGGCCACTTTCGGATCATTAAGAAGATCACAAATAACTGAATCTTCTTTTATCCATTAGATTAGGCAATAAACAAATGATTGCAAAACTGGTGACTTTACACAAAATGGGTTAACACAACCAAATGGAACTAAACTTTGTTTAAATAAGAAATTGAAACAAATTAAAAGAAAGTACACAAAATAATTAACATGCAATTTATAAAAGTATAAACAATTCAATTCCCAGATGTCTAATAACTTTGTTGTTTAGATGAGTAATTGGTCCGCGAATTGATTGCCATTGTATTACATACGAACCCCTTTGGTATTTATTATGTTTGCCTCAGAATATTATATGAGTTTTCAGTGAAAAAGAGTATAAATATTAAGTTATGTCAATTGCTATTCAGTTACATCAATAGTAAATATTTGCTCAGTTGTGAGTCAAGAGCTGTTTGAATGCTTCACAAATTGGTTCCTATTTTTTCCTATAATTCATAAAAACAAATGATAGCAATCCGTAGAATAATTGTTAAGAAAAGAGGACAGTTATGAATCATAATATCTTATGATAAGTCCCTCAACTTTCTGAGCAATAGAAAGAGAAGAGCAATAGAGTGGTCCACAAAATCATATTCCCTTTTATGAGGAACTGATATAAAATTTTTGATTTAAGAAAGGCTAACGTTTAAGATATGTTCCCAAATGTCTGATTATATTTGACTCCAAACATAGTTATGGAGCGAATAATTCGAGCGAATAAGTGATTGCATAAAAGCATAGCTCAAAACACATTCATGTGATTAACGATCCAAAAAATAATAACAAAACCATTTATTTTTGAATTGAAATCACAAAATCCTTTTTTATCTGTCGTTCGCTTCATTTTTTTCGCTCATATTTTTTCTTCGATATATTATATAATCCTTTTGGACAACAGATTTCTCTTAAGCTGTTTATTAGATTGAAAGAGTTTTATTAGCCAAAGTATCTAGATCATCATTCGCCTCATCATTGCTGACAAGAGAAACGAGTACAGTATTGTGTCAGCAATACTTACACTCAATGCTGGTTTAGAGTATCAAATCTCAATTGAAATCAAAAATTGCTTCTGGGTCTTTCTTGTTAGATCACTACTACATTTCTCCGCCATAAAGGGATTTTTATAATAAGCTTTTCCCTCGACACAATGGTTTTTTACATGTTTAGTTTGCAAACACTGTGAGTATATGTTATATATTACATGTATTTTATGCCTCTTATTAGCCGAAGAATCTCTTTTCCGAATTGGAAGCCATTCATTAGTTATTCAGATTAACACTAATTAATTAACTCTAAAATATTCATTAAAATTAAATTTTTATACTCTTTTCTTATTTAACATTTATTTCATTAATTTTCCGAAATATTTATGAAAAGAGACTTTCTTTGCTTTAATTTGATTTAATATCAAACGACAACTAGTTTTGTGTTTAAATAAAATTTTTGACAAAATCTCGAATCAATTGATTCGATGAAAACTAAATTTAAAGAATTTTTGAATTTAAGCCCAAAATGTGATTCAGAAGAGAAGAAAAAACTGTTGACATCTCAACGAATCACTTCTCACCATAAAGAGTGGGAATAGTCAAGGGATTCATTTTGTGATTCGCCCAATTGTCCAATCTAATTTTCTAAATCGACAAATTCAATATAAAACGTTCTAGCGCATTCCAGTGTCAAAGCCTGAAGCCTAATTGTATCATTAAAAAGGAGACTGAAGGAGCTTGATCATTGCAGGGAATAAAAAAGCTTTTTGTCTTTACTTTTTTCAATTGATTTAATTTATAAATTCAAAAACTGTTAAGTCTGTAAATGAAATAGTTTTAGGCCTTTCTCTCTAAAACTGCTTTAGTCTGGAAATGCTTTAAATTGATTTACAAATAAAGTTTTCTTTTTTTCAAATGTATTTTCGAGTGAATTAATAATTTATTGCTTCACTCCATATATTTGCCTCTCTTTTCAAACGCTCAATAAGTCTAATGAAATGGATTCGTAAAAAAGCTCTTCACAGGAATGAACTAAATCTCAGGTTTTATCACGAATTGTCACTAAATTAAATGAGCCAGGGATTGAATAACACGATTCCGTATCATTTTATTTGAATGAACTCCACTTTGAGTCGGGGGTCGAGACTACAGACCTCTCCAAAAATAAAAGATTCAACTTCTTAGCCAAAACCTTTTGTAATACCTCAGGGAATATAATTGATTTCTTAAAGTTGCATGCTCGATAGTCGCAAATCTTAAATTGTATCCCTCAGACTGCATTTGCAAGATATGCATTAAAATGAACAGGGATAAATTGTTTTCAAATATGTTCTAAGCCTATAAAGAGAATATCTATTGAATGTAATCTTCTTTTCTCAGATTATTTCGTCTAATTTTATAATTAATTAATTTTTGTTTTTGCAGTTTAAAAGTCAGACCATTGACTGGTGTCAGAGCTCTGCTGTGAAAGACATCCATAAATATTGAAGAGGAGACTCAAAATTTCTTTGTTTAATACATTTTTGAAGTTTCTTTTCGTGTGTTTCGTTGCGATAAAACTGATTTCCTTTGAACGACGAAAACTCTTTTATTTTCCATTTTAAGTCAAATATTGATTTGAATTAATGTTTAATCAAATGAGAGACGAAAACAGTTTTATTGCGAGAGAGAGAGAGAGAGAGAGAGAGAGAGAGAATTTGATGGCACATAAATTGACTTAGAATAAAGTGAATCGCGAAACGATGTTGACATGAAATTTGTTAAATTAGAGCAAAAGAATTGGTTTTCACTAAAATATTGAATTTCTTTTTCCATAAATCGAGAGATCGATGTTAGACAACGGAATCTATTTTTACAGAAATGACGGATTCAGCCGTTTTGTGGTCAAAGAGTCGTTCAATAAATAGCAAAGAGTGACCAAAAGAGTCTTCACATAAAATCAGATTCTATAATATGTGGAAATATTTAGGTCTTTCATTCCTAACCAACAATGGATGCAAACAATAATAACTTTTGTGCTCTTCTGAGGTCTACTATTTTCCTTTTCGTCTTTTTCATCATTTTTCTGGCTTTTGATAAAAATAACTTTATTTGAAAAATATTCTTTGATATAGAGGTAAGTCGGGGACAATTAATTTTCAATTAATAACTTATCCATCTCTGAGATTCATTTTCAGTTTCCGACCTCAATTCAGACCTCAATTCACTGATTCTTATTTAACATTGCAAAGCACTACAATAATAGAAGCAAGGCACAATATGTTTTTTAATAAAAATTGCTGTCATTGCTCTGATTTGAGTCTTTTTCTCTTTTTTTTCATTAAAAGCATTAATCAAAATCATTTCCACACCAATTGTTTAGTATTACTGCCTCTCCAACAATAAAATGCCATAAAATGGTCAGAATATTAATAAAATAAGTGAACATCAATTTTGATCATTTTTTCACATTATTTCAATATTTGATTTGAGAAGGACCCGGATTCCCAACACATTTATCGAATTTGAATTCGAACCAAATATTTATATCAATTCATTTCATTTTCATTGGCTTTCATTTAAATTGACTCAAGTTTTAAGAATTAAATTTTTTATTATAATAATGAGAGAAATGTTAATTTGAAGGCCATTTCTGCCTCTTTTAGAAATTGATTAAATAATCAAGATGGTATAAATGGTAATTTGCAAAATTGCTGCCACGCAGTATCGTAGGCAAAGAAATTAAAGTTAATCTGAAGATAATTTTCGTCATTCAATATAATTATGGAAATATGAGTCTCTTTGTACTCAAGAGTTCATTAGATTACTTGCAATCATTCAAATCGTTGTCATTTAATATAATTAATTCCTTTTCTCAATATTTGTCAAATAATTTAAGTACTTTTGTTCATTTTTTTAATCAAATTATTGTCGAATCAATGTTTTTGATCATTTTGTTTGCCTGTGAAGTGAAAAAAAAAAATATATTTTTAGGTTTTCAACCTCTCGTCAAATCACTGAGGAATAGAAGCGAAGAAAATATCTATTACTCAGAAAATTGTAACCAATAGTGAAGTCACGTCCAATTGATTTACTTATTTAGGACTTAATGTATGTAATTATTAGTATTTTGGCGCTAAGACTGCCATAGATTTTACACCAGAGAAATGCAATTCGAGTAAATTGTCATCACTTAGACCTCAATCACAATCAAAGGCAATGTTTTTATTGACTCATATCGATCCGAGAAAAGTTTGGAAAAACATTAAATCTTGTCTCAATTGAAGAGCACTTCCAATAGATTAGAAATTCCATACCTTTTAAATAAATTCTTTAGAAGAAAAATCAAATGATTTCTGATTCTGTTTCGAGAAAAATATTTTCTGTAATATTGAGCTCAAAAAGCTATTTCCCGAGCGATGGTCTATTGATTGAAAGGTCGCCCTTCAGTGGACTCAATAATATTGTCTTAAAGAGTCTTAAGGTTTAGTTATGAGATCATTAAAATTTATTCATCTCAGAAATCTTCCATAAAATATATGAATTAGAGATTAAAGAGAGAATCGATAGAAAAAACAAAAAGAATTTCATAGTTTTGTGATAACTTGTTATATGAAAGTAGGGCTCGTTTTGCATGTTTTCACTCCATTAACAGAGAATATTCTGTTTGGAGATAACAACTTATAAATTGGTTTAAAATTACAAAAAAGACTTTTATTTAATGCAATTTCCTTCAAACCTTTTGACACATTCCTTATATTTATGGATAGAATTAATGACAAGAATTTGTTCAATTCCAGAGCCACTTCACAAAACAGAATGGCATTCTTTCAAAGCTAACAAGGGTAAAACATAACTATATTTTCTATAAACGCTTCTATTCTAAAGTTTATATAATTCGTTTACAAACTTATTATATTCATTAAAACCAAATTAATTATAATTAAATGAAAGACCAAAATATGTTAACAAACCTGTTCTCTCGTGTGAATAGCATTTGATCGAAGGCTTCTTCGGTTACATCGGATCTGACTTCTGGTCTATGGTTTGCACTCAAAGAGTATTCGAATTATACGACAAGAGTCTCGACACTCAGCAGAGCTCTGCTCTAAACTATCTCTTAATTCAAAGCTCCCAAACATTTAGTCAAAAGACTGAATTTCGAGTTAGAGTTGGAGTCGGAGTTTGCGGACTTCAATCTTATTATCTGAGCAGACATTCTCTCTCTCTCTCTCTCTCGCTCTCTCTCTCTCTCTCTATCTCACTCTCTCTCTCCTCCATCTCCTCCATCTCCGCTCTCTCCACCCTTTAAGTCACATCCAAGATATGAGTTCAATAAAATTTGATGAAAAGAATTTTCAACTTTTTTTTGATAATCATTGAAATGAAATGATGTGTGAAATGGATTCGATTGAAAGCAATGAAAGCGCGAAAACATTAAATTGTGATATTTTATTAGATTTATGATAATTGAACGGATGCTCTTCAGATGCCTCCCATTCCCTCAAATTTCTTTTAAAATTATAAGTTGGGTATAATTAGAAATTGTTTCTGATTAATGTTTGCCAATTGAAAAATTATGTTAATCACAGTTTTTCTATTTATTGTTCGTTAGGAACCAATAATTGTTAATAACCATAAATGCAGTCAACAATATCTTGGTGATTTTTAAGACACTGTAATTGAATATTCTTGAATTGTTCTTGTTTTGAAAAATGAATTATCGCTGAAAATTAGCATATCTTTTGTTGAAAGGTTCAAATAAGTTCAAAATTTTTTCACTCAATTTATTCCTATTTTAATAATATGTTTCTAACCATAGATTTTGTCGTAATTTAAATATTTATGATTCAAACAAATGAATTATTTGGGGTTTCAATCAATTTTCTTAACCAAAATTCATTGGAAGGGCAGTCAAACGGAACAGTCATTCCCTCTCATGTCTTCAAATTGTAACTCTTTTCACAATTTTTCGCACTTCAGTACAGTTTGGTTAGAGTTTTGTTAGAATAGACTCTACTGTACTGCCGATGTTTGTTCCCCGAATTGGCCGATTGGCCCGGGACCAATTATCCAAAACCCATTATCATAGATATCCATAAAAGGAATGCTAGGCAAAAATCAAAAGTTGCAACTATCCAACAGGATTAGCTAGAATATTTTTTAAAGATTCCGAATACATTCACAATAAATCTATTCAGTGGAGTAAAGATTCTCTTTTGTTAAAAAATTAGACGAAAATAATTACAATTTTAAAAGAATTTTTTAATTTATTGAATTACATCTAAGAAAATCCATTATTAAAAAGTGAGCAAGGCATTTTACAGAAGAGATTTCGCGCGCTTTTAATTTGTCAGCGAATCGAAGGAAATGTGGATTCAAAAGTGATTCTCAATTGATTTGAATATTTATCGAAATCTTAAGCAATGATTCCCTTAGTTTTGATTGTTTTATGTCTTAATTTGTTTAACTCGGGATCCACTCAATTGGCAGACAGTAATGCAAATGTCACTCAAGATATTAATGTCACGCAAATCACCCAAAGTTTGCCGACAGAGAGTCAGACCGAGAGTCAAACCGAGGGTCAAACCGAAAGTCAAACAGAAATGAATGAAAACTCGGAGAGATATCATAGTCCAGACGTGAGGGATGACGCGGAAACATCTAAGAACGGAAAGGATACAGAGGAGTGGACGACGACGGGAAAACCAGCTAGCTCTGTCAAGTCTTTAGTCATTATAATTATTGTGGTTCTGAGTCTTCTTCTATTGTTTGCAATTTTCCTAATCTATTGGTTTTGTATAAGTATTTAACAAAATATTAATTTTAAATTATTTTGTCAGTCATTTGTATTGAACTTTTAGGACGAAAGGCTCCGCGAGAAGACGTCTCCACTGAAATGGAAGAGCCTCCCAGTACTCAAACTATTTATCATTAAATTTGAATTCAATTTAAAGTTATTTCTTTTGATCAAAATATTAGGTCCGGAAGAGAATAAGGCAGAGACCAAATCGTTGTCATCGGATGACTTGGATCTCTCCCTCAGAAGCGAAGCGGAATAAAGCCATTCATCAAAACAAAACAATTCTTTTCTCTCTAAGATTATTGTGTTTTTTGATGTCATTCTCTTTTAATGTAAATATAAGTAAAGCTTTCTTTTATTAAAATTTAAAAATTCGTTGAAATTCATTAAATTTAAAGCAAAGAAATTGTTTGATTCAATATTTTACTTTCAAGTGAAGGATATTCTGTTCATTTCCTGTTTATAGTTGATTGTTGAGTTACCTCGTAGAGTTACATCAATGAGTTACCTCAATGAGTTACCTCGCTCCATACAAATCATATTTATTCCAATCCTAAAATTTTTATATTCTTATTCTCACTCTTAGAAAGTTTAGGGAAACAAAAGTATTAAATCTGAAAACGAAAGGAATGTTTGATATCTCAAACGGTGCCAAATGTCAGACATATTATTGGAGTCAAAGTCATAGCGATGTTGACATTTATATTGAGGTCCCGACGACTGTCGCAAACAGTAAATCAGTTGTCGTTAGAATAGAATCAAAGCATTTGAAAGTTTTGGTTGGCGTTAGGGATGAGTGGATCACCAAAATCGACAATCAATTAATGCATACAATTGTCGGCAATGAATCTCAATGGACACTACATTCGGCTCAATATATTCACATTTGTTTAGAGAAGAGTCAGAATCGGTGGTGGAGTCAACTGATTGAAAATGAAGTCCAACTGATTGTCGGCACAAAGAATAGAGAAATACAATTCTGTGAACTGAATAACGAGGAAAGACTGACAATTGAAAGACTGGCACTTCAACAGAGGAATAAACTCATTGATAAAAATTCTAAAAATTTGTAATTTCAGTAAAAGACTACATATTTTAAAACAGATTTAATAGAAATTTTTGATTTAAGTCGTTCTTTAAGTCGTTTTTTAAGTAATTTTTAATTCGTTAAACTGAAGAAAAATAGCTTAAGAGCTAAACTAAACTAAATTTGTTACAATTTGTTTGAATAAATTAAAATTCTGGCAAAAGGTTTTCAAATTAAATGTTTTGATTAATAACTCGAAGAGAAAACTCAAAGGAATCGCTGAAAAAGTGTTCAAAACTCATATTTCAAACACAACTTTACGTAATCTAAAAGAAAAAGGAATAAAAAATTGAATTAATTATTTGAATAAAACATTCGTTACATTCGTTTATTAAATTATATAATTGCATGAAAATAATGATTGAGTCAAATGGATATTTAAATGTCAGAAATAGAAGTCGAAGAATAAAAGCAATAATTGGTGTCAACCCATTAGACGCCACAATTGTCTAACGAGTAAGTGATGCCGCGGGCGAGGGTTGGCTCCCTTTCCTCAGCCTCGTTAGAGTCTAATGTATCGGCGAATACATGAGATTTATTTTTTTGTTGCGATCAGTGCTAACACTCGTCCCACTCTTTCACATCATTTTCATTGTCTAATGACTTCGCAATTATCTGATAATTAAATATAATAATAGACATCAAATCCAATGACGTTTTTATTTCAGCAAAAAATATAATCACTTTTGACGCTTCATATCAATTATTTTGTATAAAATACATTAGTTTTTTGACTTTTTGAATAAAATTTCGATTAATTATAAAGTTTTCGCATTCATTCACTCTTTAAATAATTAAAAGAAAATTTAAAATTTAGATTTTGTTTCTGCAAATGATATCGATTTGTATTAAATGTAATTACGATTTGCGGCTAAATTTGCGTTCACTTCAACTCAATTATGATTTCAATTATTAATAAAGCAAATGATTTGTGACTTATTTGAATGAAAAGTAGTTTAATTGTAAGTCTATTTATAATTTCCGATTCGTTTATTGGTTTTGTTTGATTGAAGGCTTCGTAAAGAATATTTGAGGCATTACTTCGTCTAATTAACGATAATTTAATGCATAAAACAGAAGAGATTTACTTAATTGCGATTCTGTTTTATGAATGCCCTGTAAATCATGTATTATGTGAACGCATACTATCATATGGTCGACATTCCCGACGCGAATCCACATTATTTCCAACTCTACTTATATTTTAATTAAATCGACTCAAAGTTAAATTGCTTTAAGTTTATGCTCAATGATTACTGACTGAGCACAGACTGAGCACTGACTGAGCAAGGTCTAATAGCAAAGTCAGCATTTTATGCAATACATGGCAGTCATTCCAGAGACCATTCACCTGTTCCTCACACCGATCGCAGATAATCAACGACTGACTATCATTTCGATTGCATTTTCTGAATATTCGCTGTTTTTGTACAACAAATATGACTGGAATTTCAAATATCGTATTAGAATTGCGATATTCTCATCAATTAGTGATCATGGTCCAACTCACAATTATTCAAAAATATTCAAGTGAAAGTATTTGTGTGATAGCTATTGGCAATTGGCAATTGGCATGGTCATTTGTAGCCCATAGAGAGGTCGCAGATTTTTTTTCAAAGGAAAAAAAACTTGAGTTGAAAATAGAAGATTTGAAGCCAAACATCAATTATATGTAAATAAAAACAATAAGAAAAGTAAATATTGAATCGTAAAGAAAGTATTGCAAACATTTATCACTGGGTATGAGTTCGGCTGTCATTTCCTAATAAATGTCTGATTTAATAGCCGTCTGATTAGATCTGATTAACAATTATAGTGAAGATTGAATCGATTGGCAGCCGATTAAGTGAATAGTTTGGAGTCAACCGAAACCATTCTAATGAAACATATTTTGCTTTAATAGATCGTTAAAAACATTTTCTAAGACGAGTATAAAATAAAAATCAAATTAAATATCATGCGGTTAACCGTCATTCAAACCATTGAAACGAGTCGAGTATATTTGCGATCACTGATCACAATAAGTTAGTTTGTTTTATAGCCGTGAAGTAGCGCTTCCTATCCCTGAGTGTCTGGTGAAGAGCACAGACAGGTCTGAAAGGCTGTGTGAATCCGAAAGAGAATTTGAATTAAAATTAATGAAATTTAGTAATAAATAGGTTGATCTGGTTTACAATATTTGTTATTAATCTAGTGATACATTAAGGAAATTGTTTATTGTATTAGAAAATGATTGACTTCGTTAACATCAAAAGAGATGCCGCTTTTATTTTGGTTTTTTGCCCAAATCATAGCTCCGGGCGATTCTATAGCTTTGATAATTTAAAAAAGTTCTGCCTTTTTTGCCAAATAAGGTATTCGAGAATTTCTTCACTTTGTTTTAGGACTGAAATGCATTCAATTTGTTTATGAGGTCTTTGAAGGCAATAAGTCTGAGAGAGTCAACAGTTCTGTGCCTTAACTCTTGATTTTGGTTTTGTTGTACATATTTTGCTTATTTGAGTACATATTTGAGCATTTGATGAATTTTGATTTGGTTGCAGCTCTGGAACCGCCGCCCAGAAGCTTATGATTGTGTTGTTGTGTTGTATTGTAGTTAGTAATGGCATTTATGCACAGTTTTAGCGCTGGCTGTGCTCTGGAAGGTCAATATGGTCACAAACTGCTACGGGCTGTTTGTAATGATAAATCACTTCATAGTTAATATAAAACAAATAATGGATGCAAACCTTAAGTGTAATTTATGTTAATAAACTTTCAAACCTTGTATTAGACACTAACACAACATATTCTGTGCTCAACACAAGTCTAAACTTCAAACACTGAACAGAACTGAACAGACTATACAACAATCTGAGAGACGGACTGCACGGATGTAACGCAATGTAATGGATGTAACATCACTTTTAACGCTCTTATAATGCAAAACAGAGAAAACGAATTTATGAAAATAATTCACTAAATCTTAAGGCAAACTGACATCTCTCCAAATGCTCGCAGAAAAGGGCATTAGTTAACAGGGATGAGAAGTGGGCGTCACCCCATTCCACGTTCACTCTCTCACTCTCTCGGTCTGTTCATACTCTTCATCGTGACATTACATTCTGATTAATTATAGTTAGCATCAGAATTAGCTGATCCCCTCATTCAGCCCCATGGCTGCCCCATCGCAGCCCCACTTATTTGCAACTCTCCATTTCATGACCACTTCATTGGATTCTTCGCTTCAAATATTCACTTCTCGTTTACACTTAATATATAATTTCGCAAAACTGTTAATCAAAACAAATTGAAAATTCATAAAAAGTTTTGGCGAAAAACGAATTTAAATCAGAGATTTGGCTCAAAATAATCCTCAGATTTGAATAAATAATTTTCTTTTAGTTAAATAAATATTTGAAATTCCGATTAATATTAATCGCGAAATGACTTCTTTTTATTGAGTTTTTATTTGTTCAAAAAGTTTTATCTCTTCAAAAATAATCTCTGATCTGCAAAACATTGTAAGAAAAAGCGTCAAATCTTTCAACAAAATCTCGAATAATAAAATCTAGTTTTTATAATCCGGTCCACAGCATAGGCCCGAAAGGTCCGGGGAAAGGCCAGTATTCACTGCTAGAGGTGTAGCCGTCTCTTAACAATTGAATCAACGCGTGAAACCTATGAAGAGATACATCACTACTTAAATATATGCTATATTCACAGCTCAGGCTATTTAATGATTGACTTCGCCAACAGTCAGAAGAGAGAGAAAACCAGATTTTTAGACCACTTCTTATTCGCCAAACTATTTATTTTGGTTTTACTTTCGTTTTGGTTTTCGTTTGATTTTTTATTATACATATCTTTCAACCCGTAATGCAATTGAAAAAAAAGTTGTCTAAACCGAAGCGTAGGACGACTTTTATTGTAGTTCTCCTCTCAATGCTGTTCCCATTCAACTCGGATTTTAGGGTAAAAATAAACTTAAATAAATCAAATCCTAATACATATTCTCAACAAAGTATTGCACAGTTTGTCAAAAGTTTTTCCTCTAATAAAAATGATTTTAATTTTTTGCAATAAATCAATTTAACAGATCCTTTAACCTTAACACCCCTTAAGACCCCCTCAACAAAGCCTATCATAACTTTCTGGATAAACTTAAAGACAATTCCCTTCTAATAATATCCGATAATAAATAAGAGAGAAATTGTCAGAAAAAATATTTAATTTTAGAAATACTTTGAAGAGAGTCTGATTCAGTCAGGATTTGGTCGATGGTTGCGAATCGAGTGTCCTTATCGAGAGTTATCAAGCTCATTATTCATAAATTCTTTAAATGTATAGATTTTTTATTTGAAATTAAAAGCAAAGTTTGAAATACTTGACTTATGAGCAAAAAGTTTTGCCAATTAAAAAATGTTTGATAAGAGTGAAAACATATAAGCGTTTAGTCGCAGAGGTATTTCAATTTATGTATGACTTATACCTTATATACGCATAAAAAGTGATTCTTATTTTTTATGAGTCTTGCGATACATGCGATAATACATAAGGAATTTGAAGTATTATTTACACAAATACTTGGAAATACTTTTTCAATACTTTGTTAGTATTGAAGTGTCAGAAGTGAGGAAATTTTATTTGTAAAGAATTCTTCTCAACAGAAACTCATTCAAAGTGTGTTTTAGAAGATTTCAATAATTGGTGTGCAATTGAATGTTGATGTGAGCACACCTTAGTGTGGCTCTCCTCTCAGCTCCTCTCAGCTCCGTCTGAGGGCCTGGTGTTGGCTCTAGCAACACTGATTATATTGGGCCCATATTTAAGAAACAAAACAAATTTCTAAGAAGTGGACTAAACATTGATTTTCGTGGTCCGCCCCTACGCTGTTAGCACTGCTTCACAAGAGTTGTGGTGAGCTCTGATGTGACGTTTAAATACGATATATTGGCCTCTATTGGGCTCTTTTGGGCACTATTGGGCTCTTTATCTTATTGTAGCAGTTCTTCAAAGTTTATCACTGGAGCAACAGTCAGGACAACAGTCAAGACTTCCTTTTGGTCTCTGTTTCTTTATGCCCAGCCTGTGCTGTGTTGACCGTCCTCTACTCTCCAACAGTGTTCTGGTGTTGGCTGACACTCTGGTTTACTCACTTACTCTGGTGTTTGGTTCATCAGACAAACCTTGGAAGAGATAGTTTAGTGCGAATTTTGGTGATCCTGAAGGCAAACGCGAAATCGTTGGTAAGCCTGAGGCTCTTGAACTGGTTTTCAAAGACGGTCTTCCATTGGCTGCAAAGTTTGAGAGGAATGCGCTCTGAGAACAGAACAGAGATGTTGTTATGTGTTGTGTGTATGCATTCAATGCATTCAATGTGATTCTGATGGGGCGCTCACTAAACACTACCAACACTACAGCAATAGTACAGCAATAGTACAGCAATACTACAGCACTACAGCACATAACCAGCACTACACCAACGATTCCAATGCTTTCTGTGCCGTTTAGTTACCAATATGTGTGTTGTGCTCTTTGACAGAGTGCTAGTGCTTCAGTGCCAGTGACTGCCTGTGCTCTTCACTAGTGTTGCCTCGAATGCAAATTTATCGCAAATGTATACCAGAATAGCGGCCGACTCCTCAAAGTAAAGGCAAACACAAAGATAGTCGGAGGAGAGGTAGTTGTGAAGCAAGTGCTCACCAATTCATACCAACTATCGCCGGCGCTCTGCCAGTGCCAGAAAGGCATTACTGTTTAGGCATTTGTTGTGGAATTTACACCTTCATTGAGACACTGATCAGGTGCTGCCACTGCCAGTGCCGGTGATTGCGATGCCGCAGGTCGGCGGTGCCGGCTCTGACGACTTGGCCTCGTCTGATGAGATCAAAGTGTTTGAAGACGAGGGAGAGAAAGAAGAAGAAAACCGGGCCATCAGTGAACAGAATCTGAACGATCTCAAGTCTAGCCTTATTACTGAAGGAGAACAGGTCTGTCTGTCCAACACTTTCGCTGTTCCCCCGAATCACTCGTTTCGCTGCTTTTGTTTTGATTTCTAAAATTATTTTTAAACACTTTTTGTTTATATTTGACTTCCATTTGACTCGTCGTTAGTTTCGATACATATTTAATCAAATGAGAAATCAATGGCTTATTGTCTGCAAAATATGTCTAAAATTATGAAATCGAGTCAAACAGTCAAACATTTGGTTCATAAGTCAAACTAGAAGTGCATATATTCAGTACATATGTGTATATGTCGTGTTGTGTTTGTATATTCATTCCCTCTCTGTTATGGCTTTCAGTGTTGAGAACAGTCTTCTGAGTACAGGATATTTGGCTTTCGAGCTGTTAGTGCTCTCACTTATATGTTTGGGACCCTTGAAGGACAAAAAAGTTAGTCATGGAGTATGCCTTAAACGCCTCCATCAGAGAGCTATCAAAAAATTGTTTAAATACACCCTCACAGCCATCGCAGCCCTCACTGGCAAACAGTGACAAACTTGTTGAGACATTTTTTGCCAATAAAGCCAACAGTCATTGTATACATACATGTGTCACAAAAATATCTTCATTTGGTTCCGCTTTAGGTTCTCCTCAATAAGCACACCATAACTATTCTGATTATGTATTTTTATGAATACATTCATTAATTAGTGGTTGAGATCCTTAGCGAATCCTTTGCACTCACATACCATATATACATATATATGTTCTTGGATTTTATCTAAGCTATCAGTGAAATGCAGTTTATTATAACTAATATAATATAAACATTTAACTATTTATCGCATTTAATGTATAATATATTAACGCGTTTTCCCTTCTCTTTTAAATTCATGTGTTTTTCATATTTTAAATATTTTTTGTTTTTTCTTTAGGATAAAAGTTCTCGAGTGTCGTCCGGACAGAACTTCTCGTCAAACAAGACCAGTAATAATCACATACAGAGACCAGAGAGCAGTGTCCATAGTTTTGGTAAGCATTGCATAGGCTCTTGCAAAACACTAATACCATAATAGCTTATCTGGAGATAAGACTAGAAATATATCAGTTGTCTATTGTTTTCGTCACAAATACTTTTCGAGTACTTTTCGATTGTTTTATATAAAAACTAAGTATTTTCTGATTCGATAAGAAATTATCGAAATTTTTATTCCTCACAAAGAGTCGATTGAATCGATTGTGAAATTAATTAGTATTCTATTAATGAGGGAAACCACTCATCAGATTAAGTATTGGTCTTTTCAGACATCAACTGAACACTCATTGCTTTTAGAATTTTACCGAAAATATATGCATTGAAGAGAAAAATGGGGTCTTTTAGTGAATTTTGAGGCAAATCTCATTTGGAAAACCAAATTCTGAGCAAAAGAAAAGTAAAAGTGATTTAAAATTCAAGAGAAAAATCCTATTTGTTTGAAATAAATCTTTTATTTTTCGACTGAAATACGAAACCTGAAGACAAAAACTAATTTATATCTGCATTTCATTTGTGACCTATTCCTCCAAAGTCTTCTATAAATTTTCTTTTTCTCTCGCATTTAATGGATCGTTAAGTTTTATACTCGAGTCGACCCTCACTTTCCTCTGAGTTGAGAAGTGAATCGGTTGTTGGTGTTGGCGCTGTTGGCTCCGGTCCCGTGTTTTTACTCACTTGTCAGTGTTATATAATAAGAGTTGAGTTGTGGCACTGGTAGTGATGCCAATGATGGCTGAGGAGATGCTAGTGTTGAATGTGAGACCTGCTGTATAGGTATTAGGCTGTCATGCCTTTCATGCCTTCTTGCATATAGTCATAGCACAGCCATAACACAATTCACACTCGACAGTAGCAGTGCTTCACTTTTGCGATGCTTTATTGGGAACAGCCATCAAAGTTATTAGTCTTGTTAGTCGTTGTGCTAATGTATTATTTACTTTTGCCATTCAATGCCTATAAGACTATATCCACTCTAATAGACGTTCTTCTGGTAAATGACTTCCAACCAGAGTCTAACCGAAGAGTGCATACAATCCGTCATATCGTTAGTAGTGTTGTATTAGTTATTATAGTTATGCCAATTGATTGCCATTACCTCAGTTTTACTGGCTTTCACTCAACCATAACAACTAAAAAGAATATTCTTTTCGAGCTCTAAATTATTAGTCCATCCGATTGGGGAGACATAGAGTGGATAGCAATTAATTGCATCCGCACAGCACAACATATTATCCATATTAGACATATTGGCCTAAAAGACCTCATTAACATTTTTCACATTTTAATTATAATCATTTTTCATCTGAAAGTCGTCTCATTAAGTGTTTAATATTCTGTTTTTAAGCTGAGGTTAAACTCAATGAATGTCTCGAATTGTTTGCTGAGAAATAAGTTGCAAAACCACTTACAAGTCGTACCTAAATCTGGTTATGGCTTTCCGGACAGTGAAGTCTTTGTTAATTTGCTTCCACTTTTCAAAACTGAATTATTATTAGTTATAGAAATTCACATTTTATTTATTTTCTTCGCTTTTTTACTGCAGATAACAACTCAAAACTTATTATAGACAATAAATACATGGATTGCATGTCTTCAAAATGATTTGACATTTGTCTCAGTCGATGAAATCGCATTATTTTTCTTAATATTTTGTTCCCTTCCCCTTGTTGTTCAATTTAGCATGCTTATTCAAAAGTTTTATGAACCGAATTAATTAGCATTTGATATGAGCTTAACTAATCACTCAGTGATCAGTTTAGACAAAGTCATCCTCAACTCCAAAGGTTACTGAAGTCTATTTGAAAAAAAGGTTTTCTTTTTTGAGAGTAATTTCTTTGAAAAAACATATTTATTGTGTAAATTGGAGGCGAACTCACATTCTGTTCATTAATTAGTTTCTGTCATTTGAGTGGATTTCAATGCAAAACAAGAAATGCAATTATTATAAGAAAGCAAAGGCTTTCTCAACAGGAAAGGTAATAATGTTTGGTATGAAAAATGTCATTTTCACACAAAGCTTCACAATATGAATATAAACATTAATTTTGGCTCATTTTCTGTCGAATAACTAATTTTTAGACTGACTTCTGATGAACACAAAGAACACAAAAATCATTAATCAATAACTGAATTACATTTAATTGATTGAAGGGTTTAAGTGAAATGAATTACATTTAAATTCGAGTCTTTCCTCGAAAGCAATCACTTTTGAGTTTAGGTCCAAAAGGAAAGGATTGTTTTGAATCGATTGTAGAAAAAATCTTTGTTCTCATTGCTCTCCATTTATATAAAACATTTGTTTGAAACAATTTTTGGTTTATTATCTGATTTTGAGTGAACTCTTAACTGTCGTTAAAATTTATTCGATCGGATAATCTGGTGAATAGAGGGTCTCATTATTTTGCACCTGTGCTGGTCCTGTACTCATACCTATGGATAAATCAAGCGCTCAAATAGATAACAATCGCCACAAACATTCGCTCTTAAATCTCAGTTATCTTTTGGGTATAATTTTGTTTTATTTGATTTTTTTCTCTTTTAATATATCGAAGCGATTGACGAAAACAATTGATTGAACGGAATATCATTGGATTTCCTTAACCTCTATATAAATGACATTTTTATTTGATTTTGATTTATTTGTAGGCAAGTCATTGGATGCCATTCCGCACTCACCTTTTGGCTATGGCCTGTCTCATTCACCGTACGGACATCCTCATCACCCCAATGGGACCCTGGGAGCTGTGCCCATGGTAAGTCAATCGAACCATTACTTCTAATTAATCATTTGGTAGACAATTATTGATCGATAAACAGTTCAAAAATCACATTTTGTTTGTTTTGTTTTGGTTTTTATTTTCAAAATAATTTTTATTTGAACTGAAAAAAGATAACTTTCGATAACGAAATGAGTGTTAATCTGAGCCGAGGCTAACATTTCTCACAACCATTTAGTCATTGATTGAACTCTTGAAAAGTCTAAGAATTTTGAGATATTAATAAATGGATGCATTCTTTTCACGATTTAAATATTTTCAATTTATCTTAAGTTATATCTAATGGTTTTCAATGTATTTTTGCGATACTTTTTGTCAGTAAAGTCGACGTAAAACCTGACTCTAGTGTTGAATGTTATGCAATGAATATGAGATGCAATAAAAATAGTTGAAAAGTCGAACCCATTTTATTGGTATCCTCTGGCGAGTGGTGTCTTCTCTCTCTCTCTCTCTCTCTCTCTCTCTCTCTCTCTCTCTCTCTCTCTCTCTC
>JAQGBD010000718.1:0-24505 GCA_034698165.1 Punctoribates punctum | reverse complement strand
ACCCTACCCTATGACCCCCCCCCCCTAGGGTCGCGGACCTTCCGCATGCCTGCAAAAAACATATCCTGAAGTTAGAACTTTTAGCTGAGCTATCAATCGAGTCTATAAAGTGAGACAATCTTCTAATAGTATTGAACTCATGTCATATGAGCCATGATTTCAATGAAGACTATTATATGTTTGAATCAATTTTAGTGATCCGATGCGATACGATCCGCCGGAAACGATAGACAACTCTTCTGTGGTGTGCGCTCACCAACACTTCTTGTTTCCCCCTCACAAAACAGAAATAACCGGCATAGACAGCAAGTATGACAATTAGCTCACCAATTGAGTTGAATATTTGAACCCTGCTCAATTTACAGATTTGTGATACTCTCAAAAGAGGAATGGGAGGCATTGAAATCATTCTATTCCCATGACTTGGAGATCACATTTTATGTGGTTTTGGACGAAAACAATGTCAAATCATTTGAGTCGAATCCCCGTAAGTCTAATATTTACTTAAATTTAAATTTTAATAATTTGAGGAAAACGTTGTTCTCTGAGACTGAGAGTTGTGTCGATTTTCTTTCATTTAATTGCTTTTTCGATAAGTTTTCTCGAATTACACCAAATTATAGAGTCTTATAGTCTGTAATCATTTTATACTTTTATATCCCGAAAGAATAAAACCAGAATTTATTCAAATAAAATATTTAAGAGACGGAGAGAACTGCCTTTGAGTTGAATATCTTTGTTATGCTATTTCTTCAACCCTTTGATTCTCATAACAAGCGAATAGACCTTCGCTTCGACTGCAAGTTGTAATCAAAAAGTCATTAGAATCGTATTAGAAATGATTGTTTATATAGCTATAGTGTGGCCACAATTGTGTGCCATTCCTCCGCTGCCATCCCTGGTATAAGTGCTCTAAATCCTTTAGAACCGTAATAAACATTATAAGATCATTTAGAAAATTGAGTTTCGCTTATTGTCTCTTTCGATGTATATCTTCTGACAGTCTATTGATTGGCCCAAAAACTGTCTGTAATTTTGACCACTGATTTCATTGACAGCATATTGTGATGAGTGCTTCCAAAGTCTTATACTACAAGAAGAAAGAGATAGACTCACTTACAAGAACCAAGTGGTTTACGTAATAAAAACCGAAAACAATGAAATCAATTCGGATGACTCTCTTGAAAAGCAAGACATTAATTGTGATTCATATAAAAGTGTAAGTCTTTCTCAACTCTTTCTCAACTCTTTCTCAACTCAAATATTCATAAGAATTGAATTTGAATTGAAATCTAAATTATTTGCCGACAATCGCAGAAACTTAATGACAAAAAAGCGCGAAAAGAAAAGACAAAAACTGTTTTAGGAAATGAAGAAATTCAAGGACTCAGACGGAGTTCGCGGCGCAGGAAAAACAGAAACGAAAAAGAAATCAAAGTCTCGTCGACTACCACTCTATTAGAACTCAAAGTACAAGTAAGTTATGACACAAATCCCAACACATTTTTTAGCCAAAACAAAAAAATTATTTAAACACTTGTTTTTTAAACGGAACTATGCAAACGCCAGTGAGCAAGGTCATTCACAAAACCATATAAAATAAATCATTTGCAAAAACCTTTTCTTTATTTTCTTATCTCATTTTAGAGTTTTCTTTAAACAAATCTTTACTTTCGAAACAAAATCTGAAAATTCAATTATTTTACACCAAATAATATATTTTTGAATTCGTGTTAAATCGCTCTTTAGTTGAAAGTCACCAAAAAAGGGACCAGGATCATCCTCATTTGTACTCTGTTTGCCAAAAATTATTCTTTTTCAGAGCAGACAATTCTAAGAGAAACACAAAATTCACAAAAATATAAAATCTTATATTGAGCTAGCTCTTTTTTCAATTGCTTCTATAGATCATCTAAAATGTGTGTCAATTGTTTAAATTAATGTTGGTTTCAGTATTTTATGCTTTATTTACCTTGCTTACCTTGTTAAACATGTTAAGAGTAAATAAATTGATAGACTTTAATAAATCAAAACTACTTAAATGAAAGAGAAGATGAGCAAGGCCAATATTTATACCATAAAAATGTTGAAAGTATTTTAATTACTTTTACTTTTTGATTTCCAAGATAATGAATTTATTCAAAGTGGCTCCTTTTGACCAACACCTGTCAATAGAGAACCGACCGCTCGAAAGCAATGGCAAGACTTTGGCCGAACTTCATGTCCAACCCTTTTCTATAATTAATCTAAAAGTAAGTGTTTTTATATTTATTTGTCAAAAAAGCCTAATATTGTAAGTAATACAAAAAAATGTTGAAATACATAAAAAATGCATAAACTGAGTGCTCTTTCATATGATTTGTCATTTGGTTGGAAAATATTTTTCATTTTGTTGGATAATCACAACAATTGTTCGAATAAAATATTTTTGTGTTTTTTTAGTTTAGGTCTTTAATCAGTTGACGATCAAAAGGGATTTTTAGTGCCATAACTGTTTAGTTATTCACATTTATTCAATAGTTTTTGAATTTTTCAAAAGCAAGAGAGGAATGGTTGGGAATAATAGTCAATTCTATGCTCTTAAGAATGTTTAGCTGGGATTCAAAGCATCTGATTTCAAAATTTTTCTCCAACTCATGGACTCAAAGGGTTAGTCCGTGTTTTAGAGATGGGTCCTATTATAATGTGGTGCGGGTTTGTTTCCCATCGATATGTGTTTTGGTTGAGCCAATGCCGTAGAGCAGAGGAATTGGAAAAAAATGGTGTTTTGCTCTCACATACAATATCTGTGACTACCAGTCGATACACATATACAGCAATTATGTACACAAAGTTAAAGAAAGTTTTTCTATCGTTTAACTGGGCTTTACTTAAATTGCAACTCAGAGTATAGAACTTTTGATGCATTAGTATACAAGTGATGGGGACAGCCATCAGTGGAGAGTGAGTGAGACTAACAGATCGCAATAGCGCTTATATAACATCAAACCCGTGAGAACCTGACTGTGCATTAGAGTAGAGTGCGATCCGATCCAAATTTAAGCTTTGGCTCAAATATAGCGAGTGGGAGCTTCCTCTCAACCCTTCTGCTCAAAATTGTATCTTTGATTCACCCCATCATTCGTTTTAACCCTTTGATAGGAAATGCGGAATAGGGAACAGGCGATGGGTTTATGTAATTCAGTGAAGAATATTCTTTTTGAGACAACACACAGAGAAGTGAACTATGGAAAGGTAGCCAATGTCAAGGTTAGCCAAAGGGTGGGAATATTTCGCATTAATAATCACAAGACATTCAACTCTTCAAATAAGTTTGCAAATCAATGGACACATATTTGTTGTATTCGACAATTCTTTTCCCTATTCTTCCATTTTATTCATTTTTGAAGTTTTCAGTCATAACTTCGTTTAAATCTAAAAGTGGTTCAATTCCGACACTTGCCATAAGAATGCACTCATCCATCAGTGGTTCCATTACAGTATCAAACCTAATGATATAATATCTTTGGGTTTATGTCTTTCAACCCTTTTTTATATTGAAGGCAATCATTTGCGTTCATATAATTTATTGAATTGTTTGCCGCTTTTCCCATTTCAGGCCATTTCAGACCATTTCGTCCTCTTCTCAAAAAACAATTATTATATCATTTTTAATAAACTAAAAACCATTAATCGCTTCTAAAATAATTTAAACTCAAGACATAGAATAAGTTACACAGAAGTCGGTCTTCCCATTCATTTTCTATCCAACAAAAATCAGTTAAAAATTGATACAAATAAAAAGACTCCGAGCAGTAACTTGGATTCAATGCTAACCTGCACCCGATTCCAAGTTTTTTCACCTCAGAGAAGTTCTCTCTCTCTCTCTCTCTCTCTCTCTCTCTCTCTCTCTCTCTCTCTCTCTCTCTCTCTCTCTCGCGTTGATTATTTGCTCACTTTCTCCACTCACTCTTATTCTGTGCTATATTTCTTATCGTCTAAGCGTCAAAACAAATATTGGTGGCATAAAAGGACATTTACACTATTGATCGGATCACTCATTTTATTTGAAAATATTTTCATTTTATACATTGAAAAAACATTTAAACGAATTGTCCTTAAATTCATAGGTTTTTGAAGTCTTATATTTTAATATCTCTAATATTTTCGATTCTTTTCTTTGATCTATGAGTTGAATGAGAAATATCTGATATTAATTTCAATTGTTTCCCAATTAAACAGATAGACCAGGAGCCAACTGGTGAGTGCACTATCATTGATGAGGACTACCTTAAAGGTATTGATGCATTGCTTTCAATCTCAATATTAAATTAAATTTAATGAATTCAAACTAACTCTAAGGCTATCCCTAAGGCTTAGTCATGAAAAGCAATATCTTTCGTATGGATGCAAATGATTTAAAATTTAGTTTTTGCTTGAAATTTGACGATTGAGTGATTGAGTGATCAAATCCTTGTTTGCCATTAAATTAAATAAAACGAAAATTTCTCATAAATATCAACTGATTTTTAGAGAGATTTAATGAGTGAAATATTAATTTCCGGTCAGCTTAAGAGTAGAGAGAGGGCAGAGAGGGCACAACATATGCACATATGGCTACTTTCCATCTCTATTGTCACTCAAAGAAAGCAATTGAAGTATAATTTTTTTCATTTCCTTTCTTCTTCTTTTTTAAAGCAGGTATGCCTGACATCGGATTCAAGGGTAAGCAAAAAATTTGATTTTTTTCTAATTGATATCAACAGAGCAAAGGTGTGCGAATACTGTTCAATGGCAGAGCTCTGTCTGTTTAATAGGCCTACCCTTTTATCACTTAAAAAACGGATGCCTACTATTCTACTCTTAAGCTTTTTCTCTAAATTTTTTTGCTAGAACAAAAAATGCTTTTCCTTTGAAGTGACAGAGTTTGCAGAGAGAGTGAGTGAGCGCACAGTCTTTAAGCAGAGACTGCAACTGCTTTTTATTGATAATCCTTTGAGGTTTTTGGGGATGTTTTTTACAAACATTAAAAAAGTCATTATATATTCAAAAAATAGCCGAAAAACATATGGCATTAAAAAAGCGATGAAAAACTATTAATAGTTTCTTTTGCACTCAATTTCATTGAATACCTGCAAATGTTGGACTGTGTGCTGAGTTCACTGATAAGACACTTTCGGCATCTCTTCAGAAGTCACAACTGCTTCCACTCTTTCATTGTGTCTGATCATCAATTCATCGCCATATGAGACTATTCTCTACACTTTCAGACAATTTGAATCAATATCTCGAAAACAGTTCATAGGGTTGGCTCCTCTTCTTATTCCTCGTCGTCTTCACGACTCATTACCACTCTTTTGAATTTTTTATTCCAAAAAAACTATCGAATGTTTGCTTAAATTCGTTTTCATATATTGATTGTATCTAAAGATCAGAGCAATGAAACCCCTTTTAATTATTTCAATATATTAGCGATACTCTCATTCCGTTTATCAATTATTACTCGCTATCAAAATGACCCAACTCTTAGATTTGATTCAGATTTGACAAAAATTTCTTTAAAAATATAAATATTGAGACAAATCGTCAAATAGTGTTTCGTTTTACACTATTTTGAAATAATCGACATTTGGCCGACACTTCTCTAATGAAGAGTAATCCACTTTAAAATAATTATAGATAGCTATAGATTTTATTTTAACCCAAGTTTATTAGATTAGCTCAGTTATGTTCTCAGTGTACTTGCTAACTTTGTCCTTTTAGGCAAAAAGCCTAAAATGGTTATAAATTGAAAAAATCAATTCTTTATTTTAATTTGAGTGTAGTTTACATAAAACATGTTTAAAATGTAATAACGTCATCAAAATAGTGCACTCAATCAATGTTATCAATGTTTTAAAACAATCAAATAGTGATTAATTGGTTGAATTTGAATTTGCAGGAACACAACTTCAAAACCATTAGAAGAAAAACAATTTTAATATAATTAAAGATTTTTCAAATAAAAGATCAAAACCAATGTTTAGAATAATTTTTGATAATTTTCTGATTTTGTGTAAATTATTTAAAAGTGAATAAAATTGGAATATTTTATCTGAAAATACCTTCGAATATAAGTCTGATTTCTTTCAATTATGGCTTTCCTCTTATCAAATGAAGGATCGGGTACTGAACCGCTGTTTCGCTCGTTTTGTGGCCTTTTTCTGAAAAAATTAGAGTAAGAATAACGTGGAGGCAATCAACGAACTCTTCTCAAATGTAAGCTATATTTGCAAATAACATAATTATTGCCAAAAAATCAGTTTTTATGACTAAACCAGAATTTGCGGCAATTGTGGCAATAGTGCCAATTGTGGTACGATTTCAATAATAATTTGTTTCTTGTGATTTGAAAAATTACTTTAAGTGAAAAACTGTTTAAAATGAATGTCTAGAAAATGATTCATTATTTGATTTGATTCGGAGCGATATTTCTGATCGGTTACTCTTTTTTATCGTTCATCGAAAAGGAGTATTCGTTTTGAGTTAGTTATGAGTCTCTCGACTTGTTTTGTTATCTCAGCCTTTAATTCGAGTTTGATTTAAACGAGATTATAGTTTGAAAATGTTTTGGAGTCCATCCGTTTTGTAAGCACTCAAAGCATTAATCGGTAAAAATATTTCGAATTTAAAGCCAGACTTTTAAATGATATCAAATCGCAGACTATTTTAGTAAATCTGATGTAGACTCGAATTTTTAATTCAATTTAATGAATCTCTTTATTCAATACCCCTTTAGTCTAATTGTCTGAAAACAGAAATCACCCGAAAATCTTTTATTAAAGTTTTATTGAGAAAGACTCAGCTCTGGCCTACACTTCACAATCATCTAAATAATTGAGAATCAATTGAATCAATTCCTTTACACACATTTAATGTAAATTCATTTCATTTTTATTTTGAGAATTCTAAATGAAGGCCACTCCTAATCATTGACACCTCTTCCTCATTGACTTCTAATATAGACTTAATTTAAATTTATTTAATTTTCAATCGAATGTAAAGATAGTCTAAAATAATTGAATTGAAAGAATTGGTCGAAATTTTTAATTAATGAGTTTATATCGACAACTGATAAAAACCTGATATATATATATATATATAGTTAAGTTTTGGCAGATATTAAAAAAAAAAAAACTCAACTAGTTACATTGTCCAACTTTCAATCAGACTATAATTGAGAGAAACTTAAGTTTTTATGTATTTCCTTAATTGTTGTGTTAAAACTCTATTTAACTAAATTAATGGAAATTTTAATGAAAAATATATCGTTTTGTTTATTACTTCAGTAATTGGTTTAAAATTGAGAGTATTTTTCAGAAATAATTGATTTTATTTATGAAAATCGTTGACAGAAAGGGGTATTAAAATAGTCCACTTTGATTGAAGGTAAAGGGTTGCTCCGGTGACTCCTTCCCAATGGTGGTCCTTAAGACGATCTAAAGGAGGAGTCAGTGATTGCACAACAGTAAAGAGTTTATGCATTCAGTCATAGAATGAATTGAATGTTGCAATTGATTCAGTAGTTCTCACATTCACTCACTTCGTGACCAACTGTTGATTTTTTATCATATTTTTGTATCCAAACCGATATTTAAGCCGAAGAAAAATTGACTGAACTTTCATCGAATAAAAACCAAACAAATGTTGGACTGCAATGGCTTTCAAGTAAGTCAATTGTGTCAATACCTGTCAATACATTTGCTTTTTTGGTTCAACTCTACATAACTCAACTTTTCTGCTTAGATCACAATCTATCAACTTTTTTCCTGTTTTGTAAAAAAGAATTTTTTTTTTAGTTTCAAAATAAAACGAATACATTATTTTTTTAAAACTTTATTTGAATAGAATTCAATCTTCAAAACTTTTTACCCTACACATTTTGTTTATATTTTTTCTACTTGAAGTTAATGACTGTGAGGGTTCACATATTTCATAAAAAGATGCATTTTTTGTCATTTTTTAAGAATTTTATATTCTTTGATCTTACGATTCTTTTTGCTCTAACTCTTAAACCAAGAATAATTTGGAATGGTCTAGCAAATAGACTCTAGATTATTCTTTTCTCCCTATGATTAATAAAACTTGACATGCTCAAATTCAGTGATAATTATTAGTATTTTCAAAGAGTTTGTCAATGTTTTTCAATTTATATTTGACAAGAACAGTTTATTTGGTAACTAATATTGGTATACCGGGTAGTTTCTCAATTTTGTTCCCCAATAAACACGAATAAAGTTTTAACTGATGTTCAAAAAAGAGTTGATAACATTCCAAGAGTATAAGCATTGAGTTAAGGCAATGACTGAAATGAAAGCTAAGATTCATTACTAAACTTTGGATTGAGTTGGAATGGATTGTCTTAGAAGTGGTGTAGTGCTGGTCATCATTGTCTTGAGAGTATTGAAGATATTGTTTTGGTTTCTTCAGACGAGTGGCGTTGTATAAAGTGTTGTCTCATATTGTTTATGATGTAAGTCATGCGCAAAGATATAAGTAGTGATCAGATGCGCCGTTATTCGAATCTCTCCTCTCGAGTGATAGTATTATGGCTGAAATGCTGTGAATTTGATTAGTTTGGCTTCGCTTTGCTTTCACACAATTAAAGCTCAAACCAAACACAACTACTGAACAGAAGATCCAATTGATATCCAAAGGTAGGTATTGTATAGAATTGCAGAGCAATGCCTTAAACACTAATACTTTTCTATTATTAAGTATTACTGAACGCAACTTCACTGTCGGTAATACAGATCACTATTGCAAGCATTTAACCAAATCTTTTTGTAGCCAAAAAAATTCAATCGATTTGTCGTTTTTTGCCTCTTTTTACCAAACAAATACACTCAACACCTCATATGTGGAATATAATATCCAATGAGAATCACTTTATCATTTTCAAATTTTGACCATGGTTCACGAGCTTTCAAAACAACATATGCCGGGTCTTTAATGATTGATTCTTGATGAATTTAAAACAAAAATTTTGTTTATGAGTTTTCCGATTCTTTGTCAAAAATAATCTGAAGGAGAACTTGAATTCAAATATTATTCTTATGAATGATCTGAAAATGAATGCAATTTGAAAGTAGTCTAGCTCAATTCGAATCATTAATGAAATAATTATTTCTTTTTTTATATTTATTGAGATTTTTTAAAATGGTTAAATTACTGATAAAAAAGATTTTTTCCATTAAACAAAACTAATGAATCGATTGATTGTTTTAAGTAAAAGCAAATGAAATCACTTCTAAAGTTGAAACCATTTGATTAAAATTAACTTAATTTAGATTTCGAGTCATTTAATAAGAAATAAATTGATTAAGATCAATTATTTTTATTACGAATTATTTTGGAAATGATTATTGAAAAGTTGTCGATATATTAGAAGATGTGCTCACTTTTTATTTATATAACTTTAAGGGTTTGTATTTTATTTTTGATTTTTATTTATTTCCATTTAAATTAAATGTTAGGATAAATAAAATAAAACTTCTTTTCAAATGAGCCAAAAAAGTGTTATTCCAATAAAAAGGGCTGAAAGTAGTATTGAATGGATTGGTAATCAAGGCTTTCCACATCAGAACAGACCAGAAGCCAGTGCTCTTCTATTGCTACAAATATCTGCGGAATTGTCTTCAGTGCGAGTCATAACATATAAGCCTTGACTACACCTCTGATAAGAGGTATTTCTTTTTGCTTAAATCTAATTACTATTGAGTGGCAGTTATTATGTATTTCATGAGATTATTAGCAAAAAATCTTAACACAAATCTCTATTTAAACTCTTTTTTCTCTTCTATTTTTGTTGAGACAATTATTTAAATTGAAAACAAAAATAAATTCAAATCAAAGAGTGATTAAGCAATTGATTTGGTATCGGACCCAATGAGAGTCAGTGCCAAAAGAGACTGTTTTCTGATAAAAATGCTTAATTTGATGACTTAGAGCGAGTCTTATATCAGTCTGTGCTGTGCATTGCGTTTGAGCGTAAGGAGCACTCGATTGAAGGACGACTGACGCGAATTAACCCTTTATGTCCTCCCGGGTACGTCTCTCTAACTTCGGATATCTATAACTTGTATCAGAATTGCACTCAGCTATTGATGAGATGCAAACTCACACATATCTGTTCCCTATCCCTATCCCTCTCGTCTTTCCTTAATAGTGGTTTAGTTGGAACCCATAACTCAGTCTTAAAACCGGAAAATTAATTTAAAATATTGAGTTAGTCTTCAAAGAGTGAAAAAATGTGGAAAATGTTTGGCGAACTTTAGTGAGGAATGAGCACAAAAAACGAGTCAAATCTGATAAAGAGAGGCATAGAGTGGCAAAGAGTGGAAAAAGACAAATGTAGTCCAATGCGAGGTTTTGTCGCTGCGATCCGTATCCATAAAATTACAAATTTTTGAATGTGAAGCACTATTACGGCATTTAGTGGTCCGTATTGTGCACACAATCGCATCATTTGCTTGTATTTGAGTCGGACCAGTCGATTGGGGACAACTCTCAACTCCTTTCCATGTTTCCGCTCTGCCTTATGACACATTGATTGATGAGCAGAGCAGAGCCAGTGCTCAGGTCATCGAGACTGAGCTGATCATAATCCATCAAAACCATCTCATAAGCTCAGATCAGAGAAGAGAAGTCTTGTTCTCTTCCAACACACTATGACTGTGTGTTCTTTATGTCTGTTCACTAAAGTCTATGTGTGTGTCGGTCCATGTCTTGCATCTATCAGTGCATCGATACGATTGAGTTATGCATTTGCACACAATTTGTGCTCTACTCCGCTCTCTTATACAACTCAATGCTATTCAATACAACAGTGCTATACATGAATGCACTTAAAAAGCATTTCCAATCTCTATCCACAACAACGAGAAAACTTTTCTCAAACTATTTTTGAGTAATTGCCAAACAGACCATAATATAACTTAAACTCTAATTCTCTTAAAATTGAATTTATTTTCACTCATCTCACTGTTTATTGATTTCACTGTCAAGTAATTAATCGTCTCTTTTCTCGTTTCTCAAACACTCAACTCTACTAAACTCTATTAAATACATATTCCCAAACATTAGCCAAATATTTAAGGAATATATCAATTGAATCAAAAGACAGATTCTTATAATTTCAGTCAAGAGTTGGTCACTAATTATGAATATTTGAAATGATTACAAAACAGAAAGTGAGTAGAGTTTTGTTTGCATTCATTTCAGATAAGATTAATAATTGGTTTGTAATGAAGTGAAGTCACAATACATAACACAATATATAACCGCAGATATAATTGTCTGATCAGTGTTTGCACTCATATCTGATTGCATTCAAGTCTTTCAAATAGCAATCGATATGTTGTTTATGTCGTTTGAAGTGAAATATATCTGAAGATCTGCTGAAGCAAAGCATCTTCAGATAGTTGATGTACACAACTGGCACAGGTATGGGCATAGATGGTGAGGGCATAGATGAGAAACCATGCGTATCAGATACCCGACTATTTGAGACGGTAGACAACGGTTAGTACAATTGGACTCCAATAATGCAGTGATGCCTATGCAGGCACTGACGGCAACTCAGGTCTCACATGTGAGAGCACTCTTCAGATGGAATCACCGCAAGGCTGGTCAAGGCTGAAACAGTTGCTACCAAATTGCAGAGCACAGCCACTGACAAAAATACGCTTCACTTAATTTTTCAGTTTCGACTCACTCTTGGCTTCTCCTCTTCCTTTATATGCCTGCAATTTCACGCTCTCTCTCTCTCTCTCTCTCTCTCTCTCTCTCTCTCTCTCTCTCTCTCTCTTCCCCCCCCCTCTCTCTCTCTCTCTCTCTCTCTCTGAACACTTGTTAATAGAAAACATGTCGAACGCAAACACGAAAAGCTTTTCGATGTTTATTATATTCAGTGGATTACAAGTGCCCTAAAAAGTAGACATGCTTTGCAAGAAAGTGTCATTTGAGAGGATATGAGTGACTCTGCGCTCCAATCAGTCGTTTTGAAGATGACATTCAATAGAAAGATAGACATTGATTCATAAACTATAAATCTGGTCAATTCGATAATATTGTAGTTTTCTAACAATGACATCTCATATGTCGACTGGCAGGTGGCCTTATGAGAACATGTGGTGCCCCACTGCTCACCCCTGTTAGCAATCAGTCGATAGAGGCAACAGTCGATCAATTATTTGCAAAACTTTATAATTTCAGTGATTTTTGATACCACTCTCTGAACAAGTGATTGACTCAAAAGAAATTTTGAAAAACAAAATCGATAAACAAATCAATTCTCTGAAGAGTGAAAAATATAACAAATCCTTCATTAAAATCATGACTGAAATAGACTATCATTTCTGATATTATTGAAGATAAAAGAAATCTTTGCTTAACATTTGGCTCTCATTTAAAATGGCAATTATTTTGAGATACTTATACTAAGTATAATCACAATATTCCTCAAATAAGAGGCTTTTTATTTGTTAAGTTTTGCAAATTTATTCTCAAATGGATTTTTAAGTAAAATTATCCCTTTTTTGCTTATTTTTCTTATTATAAAAGCGAAATATTACTGAAATCTATTGAAAGTTTAAGAATGCAATCAATCTCCTGGTAAAAGAGGAGAAGGGTCTGGTTCATTCTTCTAATTATGGCAAAAGCATAGATGTCTAAGCTCTGGCATAGGCTGTGTCTGTGCCCAGACAAGCGTTTGATTGATCCGAAACGTTTCATTGAATCTACAAAAAGATGAGAGTCTAATACACTAAAACCTCGCCATAGCGTTAGATCCAGTGGTAAAGCCGGTGGTGTAGACGAGTGTGCAATGAATTGAACACTCATTGGTTTGGAACAATTGTTTCAATTCAATAGATTGGTGTCCTATCAGTCGTTTAAAACAATTGTCAAAATTAAACTCATATTGAGTTCGGTTATAGACTTTTTTGGACAAACATTTGCTATTCTGTTGAGAAACACAACATATTATAAGCCAAACATCGTTTAGTGTCTCATAGTTTAGCCAAAGAAATCCCACTGAAAAGCCATAAATGTACCTAATCTGGAATAAGCTAGACTTAGCTGTTTTATGCTGTGCTCTCAGCTCTGGTTCTCTCTGTGGCTCACTATCTGACAACTGGGAAAAATCAATACGCTTTTGACTGTACGGTCAAACCGACTGATTTATCATTTGGTGGTTTTGTTTTTATGAATCACATGCACATCATATGCTTGATCTGCACTTCCCTACACTACTTGTGCTCCACTCTATGCTCGGCGCTGACAATATTCTTACCGCTATATGAATAACAACTATTGATATAATAACTTATTATATACCATACGTTCGAACCTATTTTTCCTCAATATTTACTCAATAAACCCAATAATCAAATTAAGTGAAAAATTTTCGATTCTCTTAATGTAATTGAAATAATTCATAGACTTTATTAGATTAAACACAAATTCTCTAATTTTTTAAACCAATTATAACGGCGTTTATATTTGAAAAACAAATAACTCAATGAATAAGCAAACAGATCGCGAATTCAACTGTACTTTCATACGAAATAATGAATGGGCTCTTCATCTGCTTTTGTGGCCATTTGTCGTGTTCTCCACTTTATAACAGCGGTTTACATAACTCAATGCATATTGCGGTCAATAATAGCCGCGAATAAATTAAACTGATTTATGTGACACAACTGATGCCAATCCGACTGATTATAACTTCAGCATAAATATCGCCGACATTTCCGATTAAGTCATTAAACTGAAGCACAAATGGCCACGATCACTCTCATACATTGATAGAATTTCTATTATATTAATTCAATTAAAGATCAGGGATCTAATTATTACTAAAACAGTGGAAAATATTTATGTTTACCATAAAAAAGTACGAATCGTATGATAGTTTTGGTAATTAATGCGAACCACACAAACCCACTGCGAATTGGGCCCAATATTTGTGGAAAACGTTAGGCAACGAAAAAGTTTTGTCTTAACATTTCATTTAAATATTCATAACTATAAATATGAAAAAGTTTATTAGAGTGTAGGAAAACATAAGATTAATTAAGTTAATACTTAATTCAAAATCATATTAATTTCTCTGAGGAGATGACTATAACTTTTCAGAATATGAATATTTATATCAAATGTTAATTTTTAGGCAAAACTTTTTCCTAAGCTTTTACACAAATATTAAATCCAATTCATAAGTGGTTTGTTTTCGCTCACATTAATGCAAATTTCGATTAAAACAGAATATTTTTTTCGCAATGTTTTTAATTTAATACCATTTTCTAAATTATAGACTTATTCTGGTCTGCACTCAGAGTTCGCCAAATAATAGGCTAATCAAACTGCAAACCCTTTCAGCTATATCCTAATCCTGAGCACAATTTTATGCTCAACTTCTATACCAAACAGAATTTAGAAAAATGCTTTGCACACAAATTTTAATCTTGATAAATAGTCCATCAAGCGGAACTTGAAATATTTGCCTTTAAAGAGATCGATAACAATTGAAAAATGGGAGAGCAATGATCAAGGGCAAAAGTCTATCTAATATTTATAAAATGTATGTTCATTTGCTTTTTCATAAATTCATTTATGAATTCTACAAAAGAAAAAATGTTTTGTTCGCTTCAAAGCTTCAAATAGTGTTTCATTTGATAAATGCATTGCAATCGCAAAACAAACGGATAATGAGATAAAAGGCATTAATTTATGTGTTTTATGTGTTGTCAGTCAAAGCCATACCTGTTTGGTGACAGAATCGATGAGTCGAACGTAAAGATCCTGTTCTTGTCTGACACCTGTTCAGAGAAAAGAAAAACAACTTTAAGAATAGTAATTGATTTAATGGTTTTGAATTATGTATTAAGCGATCGATTGGAAGGCTTTTGTTGAAAAGCATTTCTCTCTATCTGTGAGTTCTCTAACATTCTCTCAATGTTTGCAATACTTCAACAAAACAGTAAACATAAAGATTAAGGGTTTGAGAGGAGGAAAATGTGATAATATATTACCGCTCGCGTAAAGCAGTTGAAGTCTATAATGGATGCCATTATTTGTCTTCTGGCCCTCAGTCTCCTGGATATCAATTATTAAACATATTTTAGAAAATATATTTCAATAAATTCAATGCATTTGTCTTAAGACGAGTGCAAAAGTGGATCAAACAAACAATGAGTGCAATACCTGATCCTTTTCGATGAAGCCGATGAAAGTGGTGCGCTCGACCTCAACCGGTTGACCCGCTTTGTCATAAAGTGCAATAACAAAATGGAAGAAATTGCTTTTTCTCAAATTGGACGGGGGCTGCTTCTCGAAGTGAGCTCTGCCTAAGCCAACACTAGCACCGGATCAATTAAAAACACTATTAATATCAACGCGTTTGCAGTGATTGCAATATTAATTAATTAATCAGTTGTGATGTCTCTCCAAAAAAGTGGTGGAATTTGCAAAGAATAACATTTGATATGAATTCGCAATTAAGTGACAAATGGTTGCAATAAATGACTGATTGATGTGAGAGATGGTGACAATGGCTAAGGAGTTAGAAACAAGAGACAAACCTGGCAACAGCTGCCTGGTCAAGCATAGATGATTGCATCCATCCGGCACCTGCACGTACACCATGATGATGAGAACCATGATGATGGAACTGAGCATGCGGATGGTGTGCTGTCGGCACATGCAGGAATGGTTCCTCTTTAAGTGATGCTGTCGCTGATTGAACCGAATGATGATGTCCGAACATGTTGTCGGTCTTTTAAATGATCCTCAAATGATTTGAATGATATCACAACATAGTGAACCCTCACGAGGATGAAGGTCTGCACACGAGTACTGCACGCACTCCAAAGTGTCTCACTTTGCCAACAGCTAAGACTCTATTGCTCTCTAACTTCTGATTAGTCGCCAAACCCTCGCCGATGGTAAGCATGCGCTCACACAACGAATACCGTTACGACAAACTCCGCTCAGCGCCCACGCCTGCCGACACACACAAGGTAGACCCAGGAGCAAGGATCATTCACTAATCGATTTCTTGGAATCTATTAATGATAATTCCATATCATTATCTTCTTTTAAATCTTTTCGTTTAATACAAACAAACTTTTATTGCATTTCAAACATTAATAAACAAAAATTCAAACTTTTAAGAAATAACTTAACTTTTTATAAAAAGAATTTTGATTAAGATCAAGGTGACTAGTGAATACAGCCACTAAACAACCTGCTTATAAGATCGATTCAAATTAACAAATTAACCAGGTTAATATAATTGATAAGTTTATTTAATAAGTTTTACTACATTTAAAACATTTTATATGAGAAGAGAGAGTTATAAAGTTTTGCTCAAACTTTTCATTGCGGATAAGAAGTTGCCAAAAATGTTAACCTAGGACATTGAGAGTGGACATACCTGCTATGTTTCGCTTTGTTTTTATTTTTGATTCTAGAGGGCAAAGAACTGACCCCTCTCTCGGCAGCCCTGCTTTCATATCAGAGGTCTCAGCCTTTAATCCGATTCCTCAGAAGCACTATTTGATCGACGAATAGCTCAGGACCTAAGGCTGACCTCTTTCCAGACAGTGAGCGCCAGAGCACAAGAATAGCATAAATTCTTCCAAAATTCTTAACAATTATTTCTGAAAATACGTGGGATCTGTGAAATAGACGTCTTGATAAGTTTGTTGAACTCTTCGTTTAGCTTAAAAGCCGGCTCTAAATGAGTATTAGTGGACAGGTGTTGACCTAAAGGGATTGGACTTAACCCCAATGGAAATAGTGATGAGCTTAGACTAGCGGTACTATTAAGATATGATTATTTTATTTACCATTTATTGCATTGAATTTTGTTCATCAAATGTGCGAATAAATCAAAATTATCCTGATCATTCAACCTGGTCTAGTGATCAATGATCAGTGATCATTAGCAGAGCCACTCAAAATAATTAGGCGCCGGATAGACACACCCAAAAAAGCACATACAAAGCCTATCCCTTAGAGTTGAATCAATAACTGAATCATTTCTATTAAAAAAAAAAACTTATTCGGAGCTAAAGTCACTATTTTTGTCGATTTGTTATTTGATTTTTGACATTCGTTTAGTATTTGTCTGAAATATAATCATTTATTTATTAAAAGCTTAATAACTGGTGTTTCCGAAGAATACATTTTCCGCAAACTTTAATAAGTTATTAATATTTAATTATAGAGAATAAGAATTGGATATAAAGTCAATGTTTACCTCATATGTCAAAACAGTAATATTATGTACAAAAGTGTATCAAAAATAAATATAAATTATTTGCTAGAAGTGATCAATAGAGGCAAAGGAGGGAATGGAGTAGAAGTCAATACAATAGAAAGCAATTCTCTCTTGTGAGCAGTGATGCGCCCAAAACCCAGAAGTGCTAAATATTTTATGGAGAGGCCAAATGCAGTGAGTTTTCAATGAGGGATATCTTATCCGAACACTCGATTCACTACATAGGGAGCACATGACAGTCAGGCCATTGCAAAGGTGTTAGTGATGCGTGACACGATCCGCGTGAGCTCAGCCCCACCAGAGAGTCTATGTAACTGCGAGATAAGTGACCTCCCAATTCACCAATACTGCAATCAAAAGATGGATCGGCACTCACTCCAACATTAGGGTCAACGCATAGATGAACTGCACGTCATTATCGGCTGTTCATCGAAATAAATTTATAACATTGTCTTATTAGACACTACTCTCTCCTCTCCTTTTCATTAGGAGTGAGGCACTGGTTTGATGTGCTCTTTCAGTCCAGACTCAAATCAATCGCTTATTCACTGCTCTTTCAGTTCTTTATGCCCCGACCCATCCATCCATCCATCTGTTCACTCTATCGGCACTACCAAAAGCTGAGCTTCTGTTATGAAATAAGAGAAATATGCATAAAATGATCAAATGATTGGAGAGATTGAGTTATTCTAATAAAAGGTACTGACATTTAAGAAGTGAATATTGTATTATATATTGTATTAACCGAACCTAATATATCCCAAAATAGCAAAACTTAATTCAATTTAAAAGACTTATTATTGAGTTGTGATTCCCTTTTCGCAGTTTTATTGTGAATTTGCTTCTCCTGTATTCAATCGGTTGACAAAAGAAAATCATAGGAGAAGGGAAGCACTGCCTAAGACTCAGAGCCTTTGCAGGAAAGTATGCTTAGAGAGCGCTCACCGCTCACCGGCGCCCAAATCTAAATCGATGTTAAACTTCTGTTTTGTCTGTAAATAAGTTTTTGAGCCGATGTTTGGCATTAAAAATAAATTCTTTCCAATGTTTGGCTCACTTTGAGTCAGAATATGATGAAAAGGCATTTATCTTAAGTTTCAGTCGGACCTGTCATGTGGTAAATGAAAACGGATGAGTCCTTATATGCATTATTTAGCATTGTTTCTGTGCTGGTACTGTGTTGGTGCTGTGTTGGTGCTGTGCTGGCGCTGATATCAATTTTGATTTCGTATCCATGACCTGTTCCGATGAATACACAACAGAATCATCTGTCAAATCATAGCTGAAACGTCTGTTTGCTTTGGGACCGGCAACTGATAAACAAGAGTCAGTGCCTGATTGAGCTCTCGGTTCACTTTGTGCAATACCAGTGCTCTGTCAGTGCTATTCCAGTGCTATACCAGTACTTCATGTGATGCGAGTTTAAGGCACTAACGATAGAAAAATAAGTTTTTCTTTGGCTAAAAGTAAAACTTTGATCTAAAGAACGGCAAACTTTGTCTGCAGTGATGCCGATGTTATTCACGCACCACATACTGTATACCATACCATATATCAGTAGTCAGTTTTACCGAAGGGCTACACCGTATAGAGTGGATGGAGCGGTGCTGCCAATACTCTCGAGGCCTGGTTGGGGCAGAAGCTTAATGAACATCGGGATCCCAACGGGTTTGTGCAACAAATGATGTAGTTTGTTTTGGCTATATATTCACTTGAAATGAGTGTTGCAGCACTGGTATACAGCACTGTACACTGCACAGCAAAAGACTAGTAGTGGCCAACTCTCCAATACTCGCATCAAAGCAAAAACAGAGTCAAAAAACAGTTTGTTATATAAGAAAAGTTTATATAGATTTAAGTATTTCTTAAGTAAATCGAAGAAAATTATTAGGAATTGCAATGAATTCCTCGATTCGTTGCTCCGATTGGTAGCAAAAGTCCAACAAAACAATAATACAATCTCTTTATGTTTCACTTGTTTTCGGTTTGGCTTATAGTCAGAGAACTGGTCTTTAATTCAATTACAAAACGAATTCATTCGAATAAATAATGAAAAAATATTGTTTATCAGACCGAAAAAGATTAATGACTTCGATAAGTTTCTAATTGAAATAAATTTAATTATATTAATATATAAAACAATGTTTTTCCAGACTCTATACATAATGAAAATGAGCCAAAATGAGGCAACTCTTTATCGCTGGCATACAATCAAATTGGAGCTCAATTTTCAATCAAATGTGTTGAAAGCTTTAGACACTATAATATTAGATACTATCGGTTAAAAATTTATAAATTCTGCTTGTTATCAATTTCTATTTGTTTGAAAGCAACGCTTTTGATGAAATTGTTTTTATCGAATAAAACTAAACTCAATTCACGATTTCGTGAAAACTGTTTTATATTTGAAAACACTTTCGATTAAACGCTTTTCCAAATGAATGCGAATATATATTGTATTTCAATTAATTTCATGGATTAATCGATCAAATCAATCAAAATCAGACACAATGGGAATTTAGAATATCTATTGATTATCAGCAAAAGAAACCACAGATTAGTTGTGATCATAAATCTTAAGGATATATCGTTTAAGATGTGACACCCCTTACCCTTACCATTGAATTAGAACTGAGTTGTAAATCAAAGACAAGACAAGAAATTCAAAATATTTAGCGGCTGAAGGGCTTCTAGCTTAGGATGAAATCCCATCGGGGTGTTTAGCAAAGACTTGGGTCCAAAGAGGCGTTCACCGGCTGATCCCCTTCTGATTTCTGTTTTTAAAATAATCAATATTGAAGTGAAATGTATACAAATTACCTTTTAGTTGACTCAATCGCTCAAACAGATCATACATTTTGAATGAGGCACTAATGGATTTCTAGGAATATAATTGAATCTAATATTAATTCTGAATATTATTTCCATTGCTTTCAAATGAAGACAATGTTGAGCCTCATTTCAAATCACTTATAACCAAATTTCAAACTGATATCAATTAAAAGTTAGCCCAAAGTTGGCATAAACTTTGAAATTCAATTCAAAGAATTAGGTATTCGATCAAAAATTATTTATTTTTCTCTTTAACTTATTCACCAAAAGAGTAGAAACGGACAAAAAGCGGAAAACTTTGGATGAGTTCAGACTTGGATCAGATTCTCGTTTGTGATTCGCCCATAAAATAGAGTATAAGTCATAATAAATGCGAAGAATTTTTATGAGATATCTGTTGTGATATTGACGTCGATATTCTGTATAATGTGTTTCGTTAACTTTCGACAACCCGTACGTCAATGGAGTGCATATCTGAGTCAAAGATAACCATTTTTTGCAGAAAAAAATTTCGATTGCAGTTTTGACTTTTAGTATTAGAGTTTATTTTGAGTATATATTGCGATATCAATAGTTATCTGTAACAGAGAGTGGAATATATTTTTGAGGAATTCCCGGGAGTGGTTGCAGATTCATATGTGAGCGCTTTGATAGTAGCGAATAAAACATGAAAAGAAGCGAACATTATATGAGAGGCCATCAGACCATCGGATGCAAACATTTTTTATAACTCTCCGATGCGTTGTAAAAGTGAACGCTATTATTGCCTTCGGGTCAGAGTATCGAATGCCAGTCGAGCCAACATCAGCACAAGTCGAGCACAAGTAGAGCTCAGTATAGCTCAAGCATTTGGAGCATACATTTGGGAGTCGTTAGCTTACGATAACTCATTTCGGTCCTGACATTGTGTTAATTGGTTAGCAAATGAGTTGATGCCGTTGTCTTATATATGGCACAAACACTTGGGATTCGATTACTGTTGGCTTATGTTAGCGAACACTAAGAAATATAAATGATAATAGTCTGGGCCTAACTCTGCACTACCATCTCTTCCAGTGTCGCACACCATCTCTACCGGAGCACCATTAGAAGTATTTAGAACATCGCTACTAATCATTAGCCTATAGTCCTTAATGTCTACAAATTATATCAAGCAATATATCAAATTAATATCCATTTTAGCCTAACTTTAAACTCTACTATTCAATCGATTTTCACATATTTTCACCTTTTAATCAAATTTCTTCCCTTTTATTCCATTTTCTTAATGTTTGGGATCAAATACTTGACGTCAAAACAATTTGCGTCAAAATTAATTTGATCCACACTTTCCTTAGGAAGAAAGAGAAGGATAATGAAGACGAAGAGCACCAAGGTAATTCATCTCAATAGAATTGAGCGACAATTAAGAGTCCTTTTGTTTCAAAGAATCGGATTTTAGAAATAAATTATAAAATGAGAAATCGTTTTATTCGCGAATTAATTGCTTTTCAGAGAAAAACTTTTCTTAAGTTAATGTTTGCCGTAATTTAAAGAGAAATACAATAATTCAAATATTATATGAGTTTAGTTCAATTAAGTTAATAAAACTCGAGGGCATTCTTCTAAATTGAGACCCGAGGCACTCTCGGTGAAGTTTGCCTGGTCAGATCCGAGTTTGATGTTTGCTCATCGACTCCCTTTTCATATTCGCCAATCCTATCCTATCCAGAGTGAGTCTCTCCTACTCCGACATATTTCGTAAACAGAGGGGAGGTATCCAAGAATAACTGCAAAAGCACAGGACTGTAGTGTAATTGAAACCAACAGTAGTTCTCATCAAACGCTTGATTAGAAGATTTGATTCACTCTTTTCAGATCCATTTATACCACTATTGACTGAGTTTGAGATACTTTTTGTCCACATTTACAACGAATCCAATGGAAAGCAAAACAATAATGAAAACACAATTTATCCAAAACGAGTCCAAAAATGGGGAAAACGTCTCAATTGATTTCCTTATGATTTCCACAATCAGAACAATAAGAGAAACATTTGAGTCAAACATAATGTTTATTGAAAGCTATTAAATAGAAAAATCAAAAAACATTTATTTGTGTAAAAATTCATAAAATGATTGGTAAGTGCAGAACTGGCCTTGCTCTAAATACCACTGTATATGCTTTGACAACAAAATAACTGTTAGGTAAATTTGGTAAAATGGTAGTTCCTTGCACCATTTATATTGAACTCATTCCACTGAAATCTAATGAATAACCCTTTGAAATGAGAAAAATGTTGATATTATGCATAAATAGTGATAATAATTGGCGTGAATTGAATGAAAATCTTCAGAATAATAATATTAAAGCCATTTATTGAATGAATAAATAGATCTAAAAATTATTTCTTTACTTTTCATTTGGTTATCAATTCATGAAAATAGCGATGATTTCGGAAATAATTTTAAGCGAAAAATAAATAAAACAGAATTTTAAATAATATTTTGCGGAATTGAATGAAGAAATACCCCAAAGAAATGAAATGAATTCACATTTCGTTTACATTCAAATCAAAATTCAATTTAAAAGTTTTAGAATGAGATTCGAAATCAAATACAGAAAGTGATAAATAATCTAAATATTAAGCCTTAAATTGAAGCACAGAATAAGAAAGTAAAAGGAATTTGCGGAGAAACTCAAGAGAATAGGGTTTGCAATGAATTTTATATAAAACAAGAGATAAGATTATATTTAAGTGTAAATTTTAAATGGGTTTCTGCATCCATTGAGCATGGTGAATATTTCCAAAAAAATAAATTTCAATTATGTTTTATTCAAAAATAGGTCACTTTTGATAACATGGTGAAAATGTTTTAAAAGGATAACTTTTTGGTTACAAACCATGAAATGTATTGAATATGAGTGGAGTGTTGTCTCATCTGTTCACATCTGTTCACTTCAGTGATCGAAACCCTTTTGATTTTGTTTCTGCCATTTGAGGGCTGATTCACACATCTCTTTGAGGCCTCGCTTTGGCTTCCATTTCAATATCTCTTCACTGAGTGATATATTGGCCACACTCTGACCGATATCTCCTACTCTTCGTTCAGCGATTTCGTGAGGAATGGTATTACCAAATATTGACTCAAACATTGAGATTACCTTCAGATTGAAAGACAACCGAAATGCAAACAAATGACTCCGATTAAAGCCAAGACTAACCTCAAGGACTGTATGACCGGTACCACTGCCAACATTGAAGACATACCAATGAGACCAGTCCTCTGACAGCATCTTATTTAAAACAATAAGCAAAAGATCACAAACGTCTTCAATATGGATGTAGTCTCTTATTCCTGTGCCATCTCTGGTGTCGTAATCACTTCCATAGACTCTGAGCTCAGGTCTTCGTCCGATAGCTACTTGAGTTATGTAAGGCATCAGATTCTTGGGAACAGTGGGCGGATCTTCGCCAATGTCTCCCGAGAACTGAGCACCAGTAGTGTTAAATATTCTGAGCGACACAACTGTCCACTTGGGATCACTAGCGCACAAGTCTTGCAATATTTGTTCGATCATAAAAACACTCTTAGCGTAAGGACTGGTTAGGGACTGACCGCTGGGATGTAATTCGTCTATCGGTAGGTATTTAGGCTTACCGTAAACCGAAGCCGAAGAGCCGAACAACAGTTTGTAAACTTCGAACCTTTTCATTGATTCCAACAAATTAAGAGTCGCTTTGATATTATTGTTGTAATACTGAAAGGCCTTTGGAATCGATTCTGTTATTGATTTGAGTGAAGACAAATGGATTACACCATCGAATTGATATCTTTTGAACACATTCTCAATCGATGACTCTTTCGTTAGATCAGCGAAAACAAAGTCTTTTAATCTTTTGTTGGCCAACACTTCCACACGACGTAGACTTTCGGGAAGCTTTTGCCCGTTTATCAGAACAGCATTGGAACAGTTATCCAGTGCTACCACTTCGTAGTTACTCTTGAGTAGACTTAAAACACAGTGACATCCCATATACCCGGCGGCTCCCGTCACTAATATCAGCTTAGACATTCTATATTATTGGATTATTTTGATCTAGTTAAATATAAACTCAAAAATATTGGCTCAAAACTATTGCTGGTTTACAATATAAATAAACATAAGAATGACCATGCTCCTTAGAACAACTTTATAACTTTGATAAAGTATTTTATAGTTTTATAACATTTTATAACTCAGTGTTTGAAGCGTTTGATTCACAAAATCAAAGGTTAAGTATTAATATAATAATAAAAATTAATGTGAATTACATAACAAAAGTGATGCCAATAATAGTTGAATGCATTTGAGGGGAATATCATTGAAGGGATATCCGATATATAC
>JAQGBD010000717.1:0-24523 GCA_034698165.1 Punctoribates punctum | reverse complement strand
ATGTTTGAATATAATTAACTAATTCATATTTTTATACAAGGGTGTTCATTCATTCATAAAATCTTTGTAGGGTTGTAATGGTAAAGTATTTTTAAATGCCTTGCTCATATATAAGGCATATTAGTCGGTATTTGTTTCACTTCTGTATTACATTTGACAACAAATATATTTACATAACTCTCAAAATTGCATTAATTTAGTTATAAATTAGTCATAAATTGAGTGAAAATAAGTCAAAAACTATTGAAAATGAAATGAAATATCACTCGACTATAAAAGTGAACATAATTTGGTGTAAATCCAATTGGTTTTCAAAGATTGCAAACAAGTTGTGACCACTGCTCAGTATTATACCAATAATAGTATAATTGAAATCCTCTTCAAAAAGAAAAACAATTTCTTCTTCGATCCAAACATAGAATTGATTGAAAATATATTTTATTTATTTCTTTGAAGTGAACCAATTTCTTAAAGGATTCTATAGTATGTTCTTGCTTGTCTCACTCAAATGATAGATGGATGAGTAGAAAGACATCTCCATTTATATCAGGGTGCTATCATTAATTATTTATTAGGTGTCAGTTCTTTGACTAAAATATATAGATAGGAATCGGTGGACAGAATGAATAACTTTCATAAAATCGTATCTAAAATAAAAACAAATATTTGAGTCTATTGGAGCGGAAAGGGGTTAATCAAGTACAATTATAGTACAATTACATAATCATATAACACTACATAACTATTATCTTATTTAATATAAATAATCATAATATATGTCTATATAAAGGTTATACAAACACAGAGAACGTGATTCTCATGTTAATCAGGTTCACTTTAATTGGAATCATTCGACAGACTATTTGTCGACAACTGACTTCTCTCTCGTTATCACTTTATTAGAGACAACTAATTAATTTCATAACAAATATAAGAGAAGTTAAGTTTGAAAACTAATGAAAAGGAGAACCGAAACTGTTTTTGTTCAGTGTTTGGAAAAAACCCAAATTTTGGTAATAAAACGAAAAACAATTTAACGATTTTGTAATATTTACGACATTTGACTGAATATTATTAGTTTTTCATTCATAATCTGAGCCAACATTTATATCAATTGATACAAATAATGCAAAATATTTATTTCATAGAAACTGTAAATATTATACCGGAATCGGTGGACAGTTATTAGCGGTTATGACAAATAACACAAAATATTGGCTGTCCTTTAAAATTATGGCATTCTTTACAATCTGAGGACAAATAAGCCGAACCAATAATTTGATATGATCCAGGCAGTAACTTATCGTTTTTTGACCATGAATGAATTCTGTGTTACGTGATTGAATAGCACTGTTACCGCGTTTCAATTGTCAGCAAGATGCGATTTGATAATTGCTGACTCGACTCCAAAAATTTGGATTTATGTTAAGAGTAGGCTTTGACTGCAGAGCAATGAAATTTTGAGAACTCCATTGACTCCATTCCCCTAAAAGATGTTTACTAAAAGAAGTTTTCAATTCAGGCGATCCCTCAGACCCTGAGTTGACTTTTGGTTATAGACTCGAGTTGTTTATATAGTTTATATGGTATATAAGGTATATATGGTATGTATGGTATATATGGTGTCCCAAAACAGAATATTCCTCAAAACTTGAAAATTCAAAACAGTTTGTTTTTCTCCAAAACCCCGCCCTCTACCTCTCCTTTTTAATTTTCAAAATTAGTGAATTTAATATTCTGGTCTTGGTTTTTGATAAAGTAATAATTTTAAAATATAGGTACACTTGAAACACTTGATATACTTGACTAACAGTTGAGCTTGCCAATTTTTTTTAATGACTTTGAATTTTAGAGATGAAGTAAATAAATATTTTAAGCGAAGAATTTTATTCGGATTATCGGCTATAAAGTCAAAACATTCATAACATTTAATTGATTGGGAATTACTGTTAATCTATTGAAGAGGATCTAGTCCAAACCATTCACTTAATTCTTGAATCTAAGCTTAGATAATAATTAAGAAACTGATCTAGAAACTACAGGAACTTTAAAATAAAACAAAATTAAAGGAATTGCATCCGAATCAAAAGTGTATTGATTTTGTGCTCAACTCAAGAAACGGAGCGAATATTTTTAGAAGAGGAGCACAAATGTTGTGAACGATTTGCACAGACTTTCTCTGAGCACACCATTTAAGGCGACGAATATAGATATGGGAAGAGAACGACGGAGAGAGACGACGAAAGACGATCTGAAACTCAACGAAGAATTCGTTTATTTTGTGTTCGAGTTTTGTGAGCCTTTCGATAGTCGGGAACACAATAGAGTCGTCAGTCAGACTCGTCTCTAATCATTTCATTTAATTCAATTCAATTTTAATTAATTTAGTTTATCATAATGTCTGACGAAGAAGAGTACAGGTATGCAAACTCGCATATTATTATCCATATTTTTACCTTGGTTTAATTCAATTCTCATGTGAAATAATTGTTCATAAACTGTTTGAAATCGATTTTACGGCAATTAATGTATTTTTTACTTCATTCCCGACAACAGCGAAGAGGAGGAGGTCGAGGAGACCACCAGGTATTTACTCATTCATTAAAATTATATAAAAATTGTTTTTCTCATTAAATATAATTCTGTGCAGAAAGAGGTGAGTCGACTGTTTTTATGGCTCCATATTTTAAGGTCAGAATACTTGGTATTCATTTCAATGAAATCTCTTTCAAAACTTTTAATGATTTTTCCATTTTTAATGAGTTATTCAAAATCCTTTGAATAAGTTTTTTGATGATTTAGTCTATAAATCGTGGATTTCTTATACTCTTTGAATTGAAAATTAACCATGCTAATTCATTTTGGTGAAGCACAAGCTCTGCGCCGAGAGAAGCTCCAAAGGAGGCGCCCTCTGAAGCTGAGTCGGCTATGGAGGTATTGCGACCCAATTATCTCCATTATAAGCATCTATTCTGAAATCTGTTTTAAAGGAGAAAATTCGAAAGAAGAAAATGGAGGAGGAGGAACAGTGGACTGAATATGTCGAACAGAGAAAGAAGGCCCGACAAAAGGAAGAGGAGGAGCTCCGAAAGTTGAAGGAGCGACAGGTCAGTCAATACAAACTTCTATTTTCTCCAAATATAATTATTTTAATTATAACTCTTTCAATAAATAAAGGCATTGCGTAAACAAAAGAGAGCGGAACAGGAAAAGATGTTATACGAGTTTAAGAGAAAACAAGAGGAACAGAGAGTCCGAGAAATGGTAACCACTCCTCAACTATTGGACAACCATTCAATGCATTACTCCTTTGATAGGAAGAGAAAAAGGCCAGGGATGCAGAAAACAAGAGAAAACGTTTGGAAGACGCAGAGAAGAAGAGAGCGGCTATGCAGGCGGCTATGAACAAGTCCAACACCCAGGCACCTGTTGAGAGAAACTTTGTTATCCAGAAGCGAACTGATGGCGGACCCGGGGCTGCTCTTGGAAACACTGGATTTGACAGAGTATTTATTTCACTCAATTTAAATGAATTCAATTAATTAATTAATTGAATCATCGAATAGTTTACTAATGTTATGTCAGCCCGAAGTGAAATGGGAAAGACTAAGGAACAGTTGGCTGAGGACAAGAAAATTGCCCTTTCATTCAGAGTAAAACCCCTTAGTGTTGACGGTCTGTCTGTCGATGAACTCAGGAAAAAGGCCTCTCAATTGTGGGATACTATCATCCAATTGGAGAGCGATAAATACGATTTAGAGGAACGACAGAAGAGACAGGACTATGACGTATGACTTCTTCCATAAAAACTATTTATTTATCATATATTCAATAAATAGTTGAAAGAATTGGCTGAAAGACAGCGACAAATCAATCGCAACAAAGCCCTTAAGAAGGGATTGGACCCCGAGTTAGAGTGATGTTGGCCTCCATTTCAAAGTTATATTCATTTTGTTTCTTCCATTTCAGTGCACTTTCGGGTAAATTCCCGCCAAAGATCCTGACCGCCAGCAAATACGAGCGCCGTCTCGACAGACGAACATTTGGAGACAAAAAAGGATTATTTGAAGGCGTAAGGCATTTGTTGTCAACTCATCCATCGGTGGTTTAATCAAATAATTACCTTAAACAGGGATTAGACGCTGCGGTCGAGGCTGTAGTGGAAAAGTCGTGGGAAGAAAAGATGAAATCATTTAAGGAGAGAGAGAATAAAATCCTTCCCAAATGGGACCCTGCTGCTCCCAAGAACAAAGAAACTTTCGAGCCAGGAGCAAGAACCTATGATGATGATGACGCAGACGATCTTTTGGATGCGTTCATCAAACCACCTGGCTTTGAAGAATTAGTCGTTGAATCAACCCCTGCTTCCCGACCAGCGCCTCAACCCGCCAAACAAGAAGAAGAGGAAGAAGAAGAAGAGGAAGAGGAGGAAGAAGAAGAAGAGGAAGAAGAAGACTAAGACATACCTTTGAAGATTTCGATATTGAAATTATTGAATGATTCTGATTATTATTAAGACATAAACTGTAAGACTTTTTCTTCAAATAAATCTGTTTATCCATTATTTTGGAAATTTTTATTCACAAATGATTTCTGGAATTTAAATAAAATTATTTATGTCTTCGCTTTCTATTGATTTGTGGATTAGTTTTCAATTTCATATTTTTGTTATTCAACTCTTGTTTTATACAGTTTGAGCTCATTTTGATGAAATCGTTTGTCGTTTTATTTTAGATTGAACATGCTCTTTCTATTCGACTCTAACATTTAATAATACTTTTCAGTCATAGGTATTCTCAAATTCAAAATTGTTTTTTACCCTATTATCTGCTCAAAGGTATAATCGAGTTAACTGATAAACATATCATTTTTTAGGTCCTCTATCCTCTGATTGCGAACCCATTTAAGTATATCCCGAATGAACGCCAATCCATTTGAGACAATATGAGACAATCTTAGATAATTTGAGAATACATTCTATTTATTGGTCCTATACTATGGGACTATAAAATTGAAAAACTGTTTATATAAAAATTTTATTTTGTAATACAAATAAATGGAATTGTGCAAGGTCAGTTCTCTAAGGAAATTACCAAGATTCCATTATTAGGGAACACAACAGATGACAACTGATTCAGTTTTAAGAAAATTTGTTGAAATAATTTATTTGAAGTGAATTCAAATACCTTTACATTTCTTATTCAATAATCAAATGACACAAAATTTTTCTCAAATAAATTGCGAAAAGAAAATGAAAATTCAAAACACAAAAAATATATTTGCGGTAAATATTCAGATAATCGACTAATCAGTTGTTTAATCTTCGATTTCGATGTCTTCGGTCTCTTCGGCCTCTCGTTTCTCCTTCTGTCCCAAAGCCCATTCAGGTCGAGCCTAAGACAACATTTTATTAATTTCTTCAAATGAGATAATATTTTGAATATTAAGATATGAATCTAAAACTGTATATAAATCAATTATCTTGATCAACTATTTAGAAGAAATAGTAAAAATTGAGCAAGCTCAAATTTTTACTAACAGATCATTCCAAGAGGAAACTTAATCTAGATAATTCTAAATACATCTAGGTTAGTTACAATTAAGGTTAGCACTAAATTTGGGATGAGTTAGATGTGAAAAAAAGAGCTGAAAATATACTTAACTCATATTTGTTTGAAATGAGTTTAACATAAAACGAGAGACAAGTGTTTGAGACACAAAGCAAATGACAAAATAATTGTTTTGAATTTATTTCTTGATTCAAGAATTCTTGAATTAGTGGTAGAAATATAATATAATTAATGTTTTTTCATTTGATTCAAACATCGATAATATTTCGCATAATTTATAGCCATTTAATAAATATGTGATTCAAAGCCTCCAAATAAAAATGCAATAAAGAGAGGAATAGCTTTAAAAACAGCAAAAGTGATATTTCCTAAACAATGTATAACAAGTGAGACACTTGGATAACAACAACAATGTCTGGCCATATATCAAGAAATTATTCATTCTGTGTCTGTAACTTCTGCAACACCCTTCTTAGCCCACTCCGGGTGTGTTTTATTTGGCAGCTATAGTCAGGACAAATGGTTATTCAAAATCAAAGTCAACAAAAATCGCATTCAAAACATCAAAAACAAAATCAAAACAACAAAATTGTTTCACAAAAACCACAAAAATTGCAAAAATGTAAAAACATTTCGGAATCAAAAATAGTTCGGATGAGTTGATAATGAGTTTGGTATTTACCTGTTTCTCGTCGTCACCGATTGTGAACTTTTGCGACTGAACTCTCTTCAAGTTATTGCGGAAATCTGTCTCAGCCTTGGCCGCCACCTTGGCCATTTTCTCCAATCTATATGAATGATAATTTAGTTGCGATTAGAATCATAGCATAATTCAGGTCTATTTCCTCAATTAAATCATCTAAAAGCCATTAATAAGTATATTTCAATAGTTTAACTGAATGAGCTTGGTCACTCAAAAATAGAATAATTATTGTGAAAAAGAGACGGTGACTCACTTCTGATCATATTTAGAGACCTTCTTGAGGGATGGCTTCACACTGTTATTAAAGTGAATCAATAATTTGACGGCTCTATGATTAGGTGAAAATGAATGAATTCATACAATTTTCCTCTCATGTCATTGACTTCAATGGATAACTCGTTAACCTATTGAGAGATCAAAACTGAATTAATTTTCCGATAATTGACGACTCATTTGAAGTCAAATGAAAACATACGACGAAGTCTTTCTGTCGAACTTCATATTCCAGGTCGTATTTGAGATTTTCCAATTTAGCAATTCTGTCATGGTACTCTTGACATATTTTCCTCAGTTGATCTAGATCAATCAGAATAAATATCAGCTAAAATCTATTAAAATTTCATTTATTTTACAAAAACCTTATTTGAAAATAAATAAATAATACTCTGATTTCTGATTGGCATTCATAGTAAGTGGAGTCTAAAAATACCATGCTGACGTTTTTCAAAATTAAATCATAGAATCTCTTTGAAGTTTTAAGATTTACGACAGGAAATGAAAAAATACGTTAAATTTGTTTTTGAAATCGACATCAATGAAACTTATCAAACAATGTTAGTAATTTGAACAAGAATAAATTTTAATTTTCTTTTTTAATGATTACCTTATCTATGACTTTAATGAATATGATTTAAAAATCAGATAAGAATTATCTATAATAATAATCAAAGTATTGATTAGCTCACTACTCACTTCGTTTTAAAGTGATCTAGTAAAAAAAATTATATAAAATGATCACACATTTGTAGACTAATCAGATTCACTGATAAAAAAATCAATCTATTCTTCGGAATCAAAGAAATGTCAATCATTTTCTGAATAAATGAGAGTAAAATCCTTTGAGAAATAAAGAGTAATCAAAATGTTTTCTCTGATTTCAGTCACGAATCGATATTATATGAAATCCGAATCAAAATCACTCCAAAAATGTCAATTTGTGGAAAACAGGGCTAAATTAGTCAATCATACCCTCACTGGCGCCGTCAGTTGACTTTTTTTCTCCTGTTCTCTGAGAAATGATTTTTCGTCGTTCCTCAGCCTTCCTCTCCTGTTCTCGTTTCAACTCTTCGGCTGCTTTTTTCCTCAATAGTTGCTGTCATTTGAATTAAAATCAATTAATTAATTAAAAACCAAATAGAAGTGAACTTACTCTGAGTTTCTTCTTCCTCTCGGGGGTCATAAACCCCTTCTTTCCCTTTTTAGCTCTGGCGGCCTCTTCCAGACGCGCCCTAACCTCAGCCTTTTTGCGCTCCTTATCCTCAGCCTTTCGCTTCTCTTCGGCGCTTAAATTCTTATAATTAAAACAATTTTTCAATTACTTAATTAAATATTCATAAAAACTAAATGATAAACAAAAATTGATTTAAAATTCAAAAGCATTAAATCAAATTATAAATGAAATAACATTTAATTAATAAAATTAAACTTAAAAGAAAATAAAGAATACGTTTATAATAGACAACAAATATAAACAATGAAGAAATGATTGAATGCATACCTGTTTATTACCCCCTCTTCATATCAAAACAGAAGAACAGAATCAATAAAAGAGAATAATTTGATTAGAATTTTGAACAATGGATACAAAAGAGTGGTTGAGATAATCAAACGTCAAAGAAGAGGATAAGATCTTAAGATGAAAACAATGGTGATTACCTTGCAGACATTTTGAGGCCTAAATTGATTTCTTTATATAATTACAAATCAAACTATGATTCTGTCAAAAATGCTTTCCTATGTGTGACTACTAATTCTGTCCCTAATAACAGCCCTCACAGAAAGCATTACAGAATAAACTGTTTAACGAATTGAAAGCTTGATTTCAGTTCTACTTCTCTCCCCATTCCTTGAGTTCGTAGCCTTAAATGGTGTGCTCAGAGCACTGTATATATGCGTATATATGCAAATCTAAAAATATTTTCAAGTTTGAACCAATTCACAGCAAAATCAATACTTTTGAATCGGGGTAAATGCGGAAAATTGATTAAAACAGTTGAGAAACTAATCTTGCATTTGGACCAAACCATTAGATACACAATAATTATGACTAATATTCATTACAATAATAATGAAACCATTTTTCCATTCTTTAAAAAATTTTATCTGAATTTTGATCAAAACAATAATCATCTCATTTGAAATGATGTCAACGCAGAGGGAATCCAAATAAACGTTAAGTGTTTACAAAGACTCAATGTTTTACTTAATTTCTGTTTTGTTTCAAATTTTAAATCATTTAATTTCAAACGATTGGTCTCATCGCCGAAAAAAGATTACCAATCAATGATCTGGAGGTTTGTTTTTGTTTTTCATCCAAATCATTTGAAATCAATTAAGTAAATGATTAGTTAAAAAATAAACCCAATAATTGATTTGGAGATGTGTTGGCATCTCTTGAAAAGTGGTTATTTGTTGTCTTAGTTTTTGCTGAATAAACGTTTTGTCTTTTAAACAGATTATGACTCAAATAGTACTTAGAATTAAGCAAATTATTATTCTGTTGTCAAAAGAATAACAAATGTTTTCATTATTTACACACATTTACAAATATGTTCTTGCTAAAATATCATTGATGAAAAAGATTTATGTGGTCATTTTCATTGTTAATGAGATACCAGGTAATTTTTCCAAGAATATTCTGAAACAATGACTTATTGTCAATGAGTCAATTGAATATAAAAAAGTAATTAATATTTGTCAGCGAATGGGAGTCACCTCTCAGGAAAAGAGTGGAATTGGAGCGAAAACTTACCTTCAATATTGACATTTCTGTTACACAAATTCATTTTCAACTCTTTGACGGTATTTTGAATTAGAACTTTCAGTTGGATTAAGTAAAATAAAAGTATATTTTACTAATAATTACTTATATTGGATGAAGTGTTTTGACAATTGTTTTATGAATAAAACAATTTTTAAAAAATATACTCCAATTTCTTAATGTATTTTCTCTAATATATAGTTTGACATAATTTTATTTGAGAACAACAAAACATTTTCTATCATTAGTTTTAAAATTTGAGAAGAGATTAAAATTGATTAATAGTTGAATGAAATGATTGACAGCCATTCAAAACAATTTCATTTCATTTGGGTTTCAGATTAGTCTCGCATTTCTTCTCAATATTTGATAAAAAGATATCAAACGTCAGTAAATCGATAGACAATTGAAGTTTTCATAAGATTTTTTATAAGAGATTCTTATTTAATATTAATCAGGAGTTCAGTGGACTCTCACCCGGTATTCCATATATCGAGTCATATATTCTCATCGAGTAAATTGTCTTTTAATGATATTTTCCAAAAATAATTCGTTTCAAATAAAAGGCATGACATAGGAAATGGAGATTTGCAAGATCATTCTCATATTTATGGTTTAAAAGGTTTCAAAGGATTTTGTGAAGACGGATCTGGGTTGATTCAAAATTGTTGTATTCGACCCTGTAGGAAAATTCCAAGTGAAGGTTAAAATAAATATAAATGTGGCATGCACATTTATACACATCTGTGGACATCTCTGAGATGATATCCAGACGTCGAGTCTTTTGGCAAATGACTGAATCATATTATGAATACTTTTGTAGTTTTATATTAACTTATTTTTAGTGACTGTTGTCTGAGAAGAGAAAACATCTAAAAAACTTTGAGATTATTTTTATTATTAAAATAAGTCTTTATTCTCATTGATTTCATTCGAGGTCTTACTTTCGCTTTCATTTCACTACAGTTTCAGAACAAAAAACGTTTAACTAATTTACAATCAAAACAACTAATTTTTTTTAATTTATTTTTTTACAATTTTTTTTTTATAAAATTAATTAAAACAATAAAAATAACTAAAATAAGTTTAAGGCTCAGATGACCTGGATGGCAGAATGAATTCTGGTGTGAAAGATCACTGCTTTACTATTTGGATCGCTATCACTAAGATCTACAGATCGAACCACTCTATGGTTGGGTCGTATTCTCATTGCTTGGAATCGTCGGAATTGAGTGAATGCGTCCAACTCTGGGTTATCGTAATGATCACCACTTCTGAAGGATTCTCTTCGCATTAGGAGAGGGTTTTCATTCTTTGATGTCTGTGAAACAGATGGCTTTCCTTCTCTATGAATGTTATTATTTCTGTACCTTAGCCTTTGGGGTCTGGAGGTTGTGCTCGAGTTAGAGGTAATCACTTGAGTTATGACAACAGTTGGCATATTTGCCGAAAAAGGTGCCGCAGTTGTGCTCTTCGTTTGTGACATCGATTGTAACTTCAGGAATGGGTTCGGTCTTTGAGTCGGGAGACTCCTCTTCCAGCCCTCAGATAAGTGCAAGTGTGGGAATTCGTCCGGATGTGAAGATGACGGCGCCCTCGCCTTCCGCACCTGATTTGTTGGTTTTTGTGTTGTCGTAGACTTGGATTTCGATTTTTTAGACTTTTTGCTCGATTTGGTTGTAGTCGAAGCAGTTGTTGTGGAGGGGGTTGTCGTTGTCGTCGTTGTAGTGGTAGTTGTTGTGGCTCTGGTAGTGGTCGGAGTGGGAGTTGTGGTCGACTTCTTATTTTTCTTTGACTTTTCTTTTCGGGTTTGTTTTGGCTTAAAGTCCATCAGTTCTCTCAACGGTCGCAACGTTGAGGTCGACCAATGAACCTGTTCTACAATTGAGTTGATGGCATCGCCTGGTCTGACCTGTGCCGCAGATTTGGGTGATTTGGGTTTGGGTGTCGTCGCCTTTGTTTTTGCTTTTGATTTCGTAGCTTTTGTTTTCGCTTTCTTTGTCGTCGTTGTTGTCGGAGGAGTTGTGGTTGTAGTGGTTGTAGTAGTCGTGGCCTTTGATTTTTTGGCAGATTTGGGAGGAGTGGCTTGAATTTTGGCTTTACTTTCTGCGGCCTCTTCGTCGCCGTCGTCTTCGTTGGAGGCTTCTTCGTCCTCAGAGTCTTCTGAGGCCTCACTATCTTCTGCCGGAGTTTCTTCACTTTCGTCATCACTTTCTTCATTAGTAGTCTCGGAATCAGCGGAGTCTTCGCTGTCGGCTTCGTTTTCAGAACTTGCGTCGTCTGAAGCTTCAGAATCTGATTCTGCGGACGCTTCTGTGCTGGAAGTGCTCTCTTCATTTTCTCCGCTGTCTCCCTCCCCTTCAGTCTCTTCTTCTTCTTCATCTCCACCAGAAGCCGGCGCTTCAGTGGTTTCTTCTGAATCAGATTCAGAGTCTGACTCAGAACTGGAATCCGAATCAGAGTCAGACTCAGAACTGGAATCAGAATCCGAGTCAGATTCAGAACTCGATTCAGAATCCGACTCAGAATCAGATTCGGAGTCAGATTCGGAGTCAGATTCGGAGTCAGATTCGGACTCAGAATCACTATCAGACGGGGCTTCAGTGGCCTCTTCACTGTCTTCTCCATTTCCACCTTCAGAAGGAGTTTCGTTTTCACTTTCTTCTTCTTCATCTGCTTCAGTGGTCTGTCGCGGTGCTGGTGTAGTTCCACTGGGACCAGATGTACCATCTTCTATTTGAGTAGTCCACGAACCAATACTAACTGGTCCGGGTAATTCACTCGAACATCGCTGAGCGCATTGGTTTCGACACAACTCTATATTACACGTCAACTGAAGGTCAGGTCTATCCGGGAATTTGAATGCCTTTCGAAGAATAAAAATATTTATTATTAAATAAAATCTGAAATTTTGGTTAAATTATTCGTTAAAACGAGGATTCGTTCAAATGATATGAATTATTGGGTTATTAGGGATTAAACGCTATTATTATACGAATAATTCATTTCTCAATTCGTGTTATTTGAAAGTCAAATATCAATAAATTGAAATTTTAATAGATTTGAAATTTCAGTGAAAGATAATTCTTGTTTTGGCACTAATTTACAAGTCATGAGTCATTCGATAAGAAAAAATGGGAGCAATTCTTTTGTTAATAAGCCTTCGATCGGTTGTAAAAAACCTTTACTCAAATCACGAATCAGATTATTAACCAAAACAGTGGACGAAGAAAAACAAAACTCTCTTTAAGTATAATATCATTGACTAAAATGATCTAAACTATAGTAACTGCCATTAATTATTCAAATTTAATAACTTTCATTAGTTTCAATGCAATCTAATCATCAGATAATGATTAAGGAATAATTGGCAAGCTAATTTTCAGTTTAGATTCTATTGAATAGGTTGGGCACTGGTTGAGCCGATCCTCTTATTTCATTGGATTCGATAATTTCGGTGATTTAGAGAAGGCCTCCATTTTTAATGATTTTATTAATTGGATAAGAGAATGCCTATTAAAATTGGAATGACTAAGATCATTTGATTACTGTTTAGACAATTTGTATGCACTCAATGAAGTGGCAATATTTTGACAATACACTAATAAACACCGAGATATCCCACTTAAACTAAATCTTTTCCTCTCTAAACATTGTCTTTTCCCGTCTTAACCGAGGATTTTGCGCACATTTTGTTAGCATTGGTTTCGTTTACGGGAAAAAACAAAGTTATAACTCGTTAATCATTTGTTTAGATGGGATAAAATCCCAGGATTGGAGGAAAACTCGGTGTTTATTGCTGTAAGTTGAGGATAATTATTATCCCAAATGAAAATTCTTGAGCCCTTCTATTGGCATAAAAATATTGAAAAATATTGAAATGAATCCAATTTTCGAATAATTCTTTTTCTTTGTGTCTTATAATCTCTGAATTTGACATTTATTTTATAAATGACTTCAATCAAAGTCTAGAGATTGTGTCCCTCAACTATTTGAGTGCAATTCAAAGGTTACTCCTTTTTTAAGTCAATTTTAAACAATTGAAAAAAAATTGAAATGTCTTACAGTTACAGTAGTGAAGGCTATTATAGTAGCGCCGGTAGGTCCGGCGTCATGAGTCCTTCTCCATACTTCTATCAGTTTAGGCTTTGTGGGACACCCGTCAAAGTCTGTGAGCTGTAGGAGAGCCGGACCATTGCTTTCGGCCACTTGCGGATCGTCATAAGCTATGAGAAAAGATATTTTAAGAAATGAACAAAATTATGGGTTTGAGAGCACACCATAACAATCCTTTACACGTAAGTCAGTTCTTTTTCGTGGATCTCTTACAAAGATTGCTAGCGTTAGAGGACTGCCAACTTTGACAGCACTGTCGATAGGACTGGTTTGAGGGAACCGTCCTTTTGTTATTTCCATCCAACAGTCGACTCGAGACTGCTGTCCGTCGGCATCTCTGATCGGTATCTGTGTTTAGTCGTAATCAAAGTTACGAATTGCAATCAAAACCAGAAGAAGAGTACATACGCTGACCACATCCAACATATCGATCACCACTGGCCTGAAGACCACTCTTTTTTCTTTGAGATCGAAGTCATCTTCTAGACTGTACCTGCACACCACCATCCTAGCATGGTCAAACACTTCTTGATATGTGGGGTCATTTTGGAAGACTAAGATATTTTCAAATCCTCTTTTGGGTGGCGTTCCGTCCTCGCCATCGATATCGAGTACGTTTGTGCCGCACTTGTCTACAGGAATGGCGAAATCGGCGGTAGACCCGCCACCGTTTGGCTGAACATATCTGTCAAACAATCGATCGACACATTTGAGACTCGAAGACATTATTTGCTTTAATATTCATTTATATTAATTTATCGCATAATTTGGTTTAAATTAATCAAAAAGAATTTTTTTTAATAATTTTAATATTTGGCACAAATCTGTCTCTCAATTGACCGAAAAATAAGATTTCACTAAAAATACTGATTACGAAAAAATAATTTTCACACAAATTTAAACTTTAAAAATCCAATCAACTCCAGTAGAATATAAAAGCGAGTTACCTAGATCATTATCATCATAAAAATGGTTTGCTATTTGGTATGAGAACAAAATGTAGTCAAATATGTGAGACCTCCGATAAATAATGGAAATATTCGACTCATTTGACAATTTAGGCGAATGTCTCACAACTGGCGTTAAATCTCTTTTCCAATCAAATAAAATAGAGTTTGAAAGCAGTGGTGTTCACAACAGTGATGTTCATAACACTAATTAAAACCAAAAAACTGGGTTTGCAGTCAATGGTCATATTGTAATCAACAAATCAAAAGGTTCGCCATTTATGCTAGTACCATTTCAGACATCCTAATTTAGTTCAGACATCGTCTATGTTTTTTTTTTATTCAAGCATAAATCTAACTGATTTGTGGCAACATGGTATTTTAGCAGTTGTAAAATGATTTTAAAATGAGTTGCTTACCGGCAGCCAGTATCTGAGTAATGTCCCTTGGAGAAAATGATTCCATTGAATGGTGAATCAAAATTGACGTTTACTCTCATTCCTGTGCGATCGCACTGAACGTTAAGAGAAGAGATTTGGGGCACAACTGACTGACTGACTATAGTCTCGATTAGCCATAACTGTTTGCAGGAATAAAAAACAATTTGAAGTTAAATAAATTTCAATTATCGATCAAATAGTAAAAAGACAATGAATTACAATATTTTCGGGATTTTATTTTAAACGTATTATTGTCTGAAAACCGAATTTAATCTCTTCTAAGATCGAAATCTACTTCAAAGCCATTCATTAATTATTGATTTTCTAATTAAACGAATTATTATATTAAATGATAATTGAGTTATGAAATTACTTTCAATAATTATCTCAATTCTAATATCATATGAATAGATATTTAATTTCAACAAATGCCCTTGTTCCAAACAATTACTTATGGATTTATCATAAATAGCGTTGACAGTCGAGTGATGGTCAAGGAAGGCATAGCCAAAATACTCCCTCTCTTTTGATTCTACAGTACACCCCCTGAGGTGGAGTACCTTGTTTGTCACTGATAGCAGCTTATTTCTTAAATATCAGGACAAGTTTTTGTGTTGAATTTGTCTATTTAAACAGATTTCAATTCGAAACTTTGTTAACTAGTTATTAATCATTCAAATGAATCTTGTGAAATTCAAAGCTTTAAAGTTGGAACTTATTAATTCCAATAAAAGACTCAATGTTTTAGATAAAGTAATCTGAGATAAGTAGATAAAGACAGGGAGGAAAAAAATGTTCAGGGATACTCAGGAATAATCTTCAGGTCAAGTAATTACTAATTAGTGAGCGAATAATTTTAGTGTCTTTTTATTCATTACATAAAACTATACAATAGTTGTAAAAACTAATAAGGATTATAAAGTTTGAAATAACAATAAAAATGAGGAAATATTAATGAAATTCATGAGAAAACAAATTCACAGCTTTTTTTGTCTGATATTTAAATATTATGTATAGAAGTGTTGTTGTGATTATGATTTGCTGTTATAATTGGGACATAAGTCCAGTTTTTCATTTCAACCTTCAAATTTTATTAATTATAGTCCTTGAAAGCTCACAATTTTTCAATTTTAATTACTAACTCTTATGTGTCTCCCATTCGAGTATAAATGAACTGCAAGTTTATCACTAATATCACTGTTGTCAGTGAGACTCTAGGAAAGTCTTGTTGAAAAAATACCCTTTTATAAGAGCCTTTACAATATTCTTGTGGTGTATTGATTGCGAGATAAAGTTGTCTTTCGTTTTCATTTTAAAGTCAGTGCATGAAAATTGTCATTAAATGGTTGCGATTATGCGATCTTTATATGACATCTCTTCGATAAACAGAGAAAAACATTGGATTAAATCTCTTTCCCTCATATTTTCCAGTTTTATGACGATTTCGAAAGTAAAAGCAAAACAGAGGCAACAATAATCTTGGTTCATCTTCATAAGTGTTTCCTGAATGTCCTTCTCTTTAAACTTAATTCTAATTCTAATTGTTTAAGAGATGTCATAAACAATATGTAAACTCAAATTTCGACCCAAACTTGTCAATCAATTGGAGGATAAAAATTTTTTCAAATGAATGAATGTATCGACGACTAGATTCTAGTGTATATTTATTTCTCAATTTCTTAGTTTGTAAGTAAATTCATTTTTGGGCACTATTTTGCTTGTCATTGAAATGTACAATCAAAGTGGCATGCACATTTCTCATGGAATATTTCATGATTTCAGTCTGGGTTAAATTAATAGTCGAGAAATTGAGTTCATGTCTGTCATACAAATTACTTTTGATATGATTTTTGAAGTCTTGCAAAAAAAATCAAATTTTTTCCCTTCGACTGAAAAAAAACCGACGATTAGAAGGAATAGAATATGATTTGAATCGGAGAGAGTTTTGTGATTTATCGACACATAATTTAGTGAAGAGATAGTCTCATAAAATAAGCCTTCAATTACACAATTCTGTCCAATAGCAAGGTAGGAAAGATGAAAATATTGTCCATGTTCCAATCCAGTCGAATGACCCAATTTTTATGTTAAGTAATTGAAATTCGAATTCAGAGAAGTAATTACCAAACGATAAATTCAATATTCAAATGAATTTTGGATTTGAAATCAAATCAAATTGAATTAAATTAGTTTATTATAATTTTGGAGCTAAAAGTTTGGGTCAAAACTCTTCAGAAATTTCATTAGAAAATGAAATTTTGGAAAAATCCTTCGATTATAAGAAATAATTATTCATTTGGAATAATTATAAACTAATGTATCGAATATTAATTTTCGCTCTCAAAGAGAAATCAATTTCTTTTTTGGGATAAACAAGAAAATAAAATTTATTCGATTAATTATTATTGATTTTTATAGAGTTTGATGCGCTGATTGCAATCATATTTATATATATATCCAGGGCATTCGAAGACAGGAAACCGGTTAAATTCTAGGTCAGACTCGAGCTGACGGTTTGAACATTTTCAGTCTAAACGACAAAAAATTTATTTTCATTTTGTATATGATTTCATTAAAGAGGAAAATAGAGACCGGCTATTAAATGATTTATCTAGGCAGTAATAAATTCAAATTCAAGATACATTGGTTTCATATATTTGTAATCAAGTTCAAAACTGATCAGGTTATTCACAGCTTTTATATATTTATATAACGAAACTTAATTTATTTGAATAACTGCTAAAATCTTGAGATTTTCTATTTTTGTTCTTTCAATTCAGTGGTAATTGTCTTCGTTTTGTATATTTAAAGATTATATTCATTAGGTTTTGAGGAAAATTTGGAACGAAAAACAAAATTCAAAACTAATCCAGTTTTGTGGCAATGAGGAGGAGATTGAGGCGAATATACTGAATATACGAACATTTTTCTAATACTATTCACTACGAAAGTTATTATTGAATTTTCCGCATTATTATAGATTTCTCTCCAAGAAGTGAATTATTGAATGGAAATAAAAGTCTGGCATTTATTTGACTTTTATATTAAGTATAAAAAACTGGTTTTTCTTTATTTTGGTTTTAATTATTTCGGTTTAGTTTTGTAATCAATTTCTAATTTTACTGAATTGAAAGCAAATATACGAAGTGATTGAGACGACCAACAGTTACCGTTCAGGAAAAGAAGCTAGTAAACCTTGAGTATCTCACTACTGGGTCATATTTGAAAATCTAATTCACGAATAAATTAATAGTTTGAAAGCCTATTAAAATTCGATCGAAACAAACCGTCAATTTCACTGAACCTACATATTGAACATTGAACAAGATACAAGATTAATGATCTTGAATTTTTCTCTTCTCTATAATTTGTTTTCATATCATTTCAATCATTCATTGTTTATTTTGTCCAAATTCAGTTTGAGTGAAGAAATGCTTGTTAAAGATGATCTAGATAATTTCATTAAAGTAAAAATTTGAGCGGTAGTAAAATATTTCAGTTACTTTGATATAATCTTGATTAGAGGATAGCAGGGTCACTTCCAATCAAATTTTTCCCAAATTTAATTTTAGAAGTTTAATGAGGAAAAAATAAATTTAATTCACTCTCTTTAGGCTCAGTTTAGGAGAAAAATCAGTAATGCCCAAGCACACCTCAACTCACAGGTGAGTCAAACATAGGATTTTATCATGGGAGAGGTCAGGAGGCGATTTTGTGCCTTGTTACAAACTCGACAGAGTTACTATTTTTTCATAACTTAATGTTGAAAAATTGTAGTTCGAGGGGACAGACACACAACAAATGGCACTTACGGATCAGTGATGCCTAAACACCTTCCGTAAGGGGGATAAATTTTTCCTCAGAAGGGGGTCAGATGGGGGTGTTTCAATTTTCAAAACCTCGACAGACTTAGTGCTTGTGCATAGACGTAGTGTTAAAAAAAAAGTTTCTGCTCGAGGGAGAGTCCCGTCAATAAACATTTCAGGGGGTATTTTGGCTATACACCCTCTTTGGGCGCCCCTGGTGCAAAATGTTTTTTGTTAACGTAGTGAACCACCTTGCTTACGTATTTTGATTAAATATTAATGTTATTTTGTAATGAATTAATGAAGAATTTTCTGCTTTTTAGAGGATAATTAAGAAATTGGTGAAAAAACTTGTGGATAATTAGAATGACCTCACACATATACACTTAGGCATATATACATATATTATGAATTTTGATCAAAAAACTGAGTCCAGTCCCCGTTTGGAGAAAATGCAAATCACTTGGAATGGCTTTCAATTGATTCTAAGACTCTGCAATCAAATGACTTAATTTATTTTTAATTAAAATGAGGTTTCATTGAGAGTAAGATTAAATATGAAAGTTTGTCGTCCTTTTACCTCCACATCAAATAACTTTTTTTGCGAAACCTTCATAAATATGTGTTTTTACATCTCATCTAAAGTTTTCGCTTAAAGAATGATTAATATCTGTTTCAGACATTTATTGCTAATAATATTGGACTCGAAATAAATAAGAAAATATTTGTGAAATTCGATTCCCACCGGCTATTCATTATTTTGTGGTCTGCCTTCAAATTTAGCTTTATTTGAATCTAATTGTAATTGATCAATTTTATTAACAATTGTTCCAAAAATAGTTATTCAAATCTCTCTCTCTCTCTCGCTCTCTCTCTCTCTCTCTCTCTCTCTCTCTCTCTCTCTCTCTCTCTCTCTAGCATCAGATTTATCGAAATAATTTGTGCTAATCTTGATTTCAGGCTTAAAATAAAAGTTTTCTGGTATTAGCGGAAAATTATTAAATAATTTGAATGAAAACTCTATAGAAATAGAAAACAACAATAAAAACATTTAAACACAGATTGAGTTGACCTCACTCACTCACTCACTCACTCACTCACTAACTCACTCACTCTTAATATCCATCTCTATTTTTAAACTCATCGCAGTTTATTTGAAAAGAAGACATAATTCTTGTGAAGAGATATTTTAATTTTAGTTCTCGGCTGAGATTTCACTCAGAATTAATTCAATTTAAAGCCAAGTCTATAATTTCATGATTTAAATGCCTTAATAAGTTAAAAGAAGAATTCTCAGCCATTTTTTATTCAACGTGAAGTGAAAATCTATGAATAAACGGGAAAATTTCCGTTAACCCCTTGCAACTCCGATCAATGAGATACTATAAAAGTGCCGGAGAAGTAAAACTGGTTTAACTTATATCCTGAGCACAAATATTTTTTCTCTCATATCTTTTAATAACTTTTTTAGAGTACAATAACACAAAACTGTTTATTTCATTTAACTCACAAACATTTCGCTCTTTTCATTCATTTTCATCGTTTCAATTGAATCTTTCGATTAATAAAATCATTTACTTTAACTCAAGTCTCATAAAAATTGTGATTGAATTGTGAAAAATGTTAAATTATTAGCTTGCACAACACAGTAGTAACAGGAACTAATAAATTGATGGGATAGTCATCGATAGTAAACCACATCCTCTAATATAACCTTCAATTACAGACAGAATTCAATGAGAGTACGATATTTTGTGAAACTCGTCTTCAATTAAAGATTTTAAGTATGTTTCACAGGAGTGGGAGAAATGTCTTTTTAATTGAATGATCTATAAATCAATAGTTGATTACCTGTATTATAGCTATAAGTGCCGATCGGATCAGCATTTCGTTGGAGTAAATCAAATGTCAAGCGAGAGATGAATCCAATATTGATTGTTAGGGTTTGTGACGACACTTAAACTATTGGCGGAATTGATGTCTTTCATGCATTAATCACAAACACATTGACTGAACGGACATTCATTTAAAACATATTTGACATTAAAACATATTAATACAGTTATTTGGAGAACTGGTGCCAAAGTGTGTGTGAACTAACTTTCCTTTAATGATCGCTTTCTTGTAAATCAAGAATATTATATTTATGTTATGTTAGTCCAAAGCCCACCCTATTTCGAAGGAGAGTTTAATCGTTGCGTCAATTTATGTGTTGCTTTCGATTCGATGGAGAACTAGAATTGAGGCGAAGAACACCTGAAAACAGCTGAAATACCCCTCTGGCTATTGCCAGTAGTTTTGCACATTTTCTCTCCCATTTGAATAACTGTATAAAACAAATCATCCAAATCTTAGCACTGCTTTACGTGATTTTTATATGACAGCCCTCTTGGATGAGCACAGGAAAAGAGGACACATATCAGCCAACAGACATATAGACTGATCCGACTCAACTTTGGGCCACAATCTATAGATCATCGTCTGATAAGACACTCTCCAGTGAATCGTTGCCAACAGATCCCAAGACTTCTGGAGAGAAATTGCTTCACAAATTGCTATCCAATCATTTCATCTTTTTTTACCTCTAATTGAATATGTATTTCATTGAAACTTCGAATTTTAATGATTCATATATTTCGTAGGAAAATATCCATTTTGAGAAATACTAATTAATTGAATATTTCAATCTTAATGAATGTACCATGCACAACCCAAGTAATTATGGGTCATTTAATCAGAAACAAGAAGTTTACTTAACTCTTCAAATGAAAGTAATAATAACAAGAGTAAAATTAAATGGAGTCAATTGTAAACTTTCAATTTCATCAATAAATACAATAACCAGAGTATTATATATGGGTTTTGAATGCTTTTAAAGTTAACTGAAAACCAGTTTTAATGGTTTTTTATACGTCAATGAAATCCACTTTAAATTCGAAACAAAACTTGAGATATGAAAAACACTTAAACCTAGTTATATGAATCTATTAACCAATTCAACTTCCATTTAAGAACTGATTGCTTCCATCAACTCTTAATTCCCGTTAAATCTTCACCTTTTGAACAAAGACTAGAGTTGTATTGAACCGGATTACTCTTAATCCAGTGGTTTATTTCTGTTTACAAACAACTCATTTCAATTCATTTTTTAAATTGAAAACTAAATTACAAACACTGGCACTGCAGTGGGAATCCCTTTTTTGATGGACAGCATGTAATTAATCGTAACGTCAAAAATTACTGACTTTAATACTAAGGAAAGTTTCGAACAATTGTTTAAACAAAGGATCAGCAAGATCATCTACTTTAATATTATAAAAGTGTGTTACCAAACAAAAATACCCAGAATAGTCCCCTTCTTTCTGAAAAAAAAAACAAATCTTAATTTATTAAAATGTAGGGAAAATTTATGATTTTGGTCCTCAGGTTTTTCTAACTGATCTATGCTCTTATCAAAAGGGAATACATGATTCGTCTAAAGTCTATGCATTTATTCAAAAATTCAAATCAAATAACAAATTAATTTTAAAGATTATTATTATTTGATTTATGTCTGGAACAGACTTCATCATATTAACCAAGATGATAGTAGACAAAGATTGCCAGGGGCACACCGCACAAAATATGAGGATTGAATTAATAATTAGGAATTGGTAACCATGAGACTCAAGTGTTGAGTCTGAGTGAATGTCAGACTCGGATTTGGTGACAGCAACTTTACTGACAGCAACTTTCCAAATGGAAAATCGATTCAAATTTGATAATAGTCTCGAATTTAGAACAAAATTCAAGTAAAATGGTTCACATGAAAGGCAGTTAAACATTACATTAATACCGCTTTTGGAGTATTTATATGTATTTACAAATCATTCAAATCTTTTTATTATTTAAAATATAAATTATTCGAAGAAATCTATTTATTTGGGAAAAGAGGCGATTAGTTAAACAATTAAAGGACTCGTTTTGCAAATACTTGTTTTGTGAGTGACTCCGCTTTCATAATAATTTCTGACTTTTGTTTCTTAAGACGAATTTAATATGAGTTTACACTTTCGATGATAAGAATATATATATGTTTTAACAACTTAATTAAGGAAGACTTTATGAGAATGAGATCGTCCAAGCTATAATTAAATGAGAAATAATAATCAGAATCATTTATTACTCTGTTTTATAGTTTTATAAATTTCAGTACAATTTTTAATTCCGTAGATTTCTGTCAATTTGAAGACTCATTTATTAAATACAAATTAAATAGAAAACAAAATTTGCTTGAGCTATGTTTCATGTAAATAAGAATCTGGGTTTTTACCATTGGCATTTTCCAGATAAATACTATTGATAGCTCTGATGCAATTGGAGTGAGAGTAGGCAAGAACCAAATAACCTGAATTGATGTCTAAACGAGATTTAGTTTTGTTTTCAACAAATATTTCCTCTAAAACACAAAGAAATGTGTCTTTTGATGAATTATTGTCCGATTTTTTCACATTTTTTTGAGAAAATAATTCTTTTAATCTCTGGATTGAGAACTAATGAATAGATTTTTATGAATACAATTAATAATGAATTCATTGAATTGAGATTAATGTTTGAGAAATAATGATTGAAATGAATTTCCTCAATAACTGTCCCTTCAATCTGACTAATTATGATATTATTTATTTGAAACTAAATTTGAAAATGAGCCAGGTCCTAATTTCTCAGGTATTGTTCCAGATTCTCAGATAAGTCATAAATGAATAAAACATTTGATCGATTGAAAGCCTCTGTTTGTCACGAATTAAATTTTTGATAAAAAATAAATTTAATTCAAAATTCAATTAACAAACTTTTGTTACAATCGATGTCCGATTTGTTTAATATTTTCAAGGATTTAACAAATTGAAGGTTAAGTTACCATTCAAGACATGAATTAAAAAAAATTGGTATCAATCAGAATACCAATTGAAAAATATCGAATAGGGAATAACCGAGGAATTCCCATTTAAATTTTATTGAAAAAAAAACTAAAATTGACTGTCACTCCAGGGTATAGGGTGTGGGTCTCTAATTGAAATCTTATACTTTTGATGCCCTCAACAGAAAAAATATTTTTGAGAAAAAAAACGAAGACTTTAATTACGAAATTAGTTCTTCAATTAAAAAAAGTCAAATAATTTATGTGAATTCAAATTTAATACCTTTGACAAACTTATAGATAAATATATAAATGAACCTGCTTAATTTATTAAATTAGTCTATGTTTGCAAACATTTCAGTGAATTATCTCTGTTTTGCATAATAAAGGGGACAATAATTTGATTTAAAACTGTAAATGTGTTGAGTCTAATGTACTCGAAAGCTATAAACTTGGATAAACGATATTTTCAATTTGTTAATCAGATTGGAAGACACGATATTTTCTCAAACTTTCTAATAATATTTAACTCCAGTGATTCAAATGAGAGGAGAGGCATAAAAGTCAAATAATTACTAATAAACTAATGAATTAATCCAAACCTCTTATGAATATTTCATCATTTTTTGAAAAAAAAATATATTAAATAAGTTTGAAAGCAATTCCTTATATACTCAATAAAAAGTTTTGTCGTCAAATGGTTTATAATTTTAAGCGAATAACTTTTCTTGAAAAAAGTTAAACTCAATCCTCAATGTAATTGAATTGGAAATTATTTGATTTAAAATTTTTGTGGATTTGACAGCAGTTTAATCCAGACATCGCCGAGGGGTGGTATACCTAGTTTAGGTGGTTCCCGACCTCTGATCACCGAACGGGTAATTTTCCCGAACTCAGGGGGCAAAATAAGAGCCCAAAGATTTCCGTCAATTTTTGGACCCCCCCTTAAATTTTGAAAATGCAAAAAATTGTAATATAAATTCGAGGAGTTTTTGATACCA
>JAQGBD010000716.1:0-24523 GCA_034698165.1 Punctoribates punctum | reverse complement strand
TTCTATTAACCGATGAAATAGCGGATAACCTGCACTGGACACTGACCTGGCCCTCAATCATTGCTACTATAATCTCATCCCTTTTTGTAGCGATCGGTGCGCTCACACTCCTGTTCGTCGCCTCAAAGCCACTGTTGAAAAGGTGTTCCCAACGGCGGAACTCTGAAAACAATGGCCCCGATTGTGATTCTAGTGCTCCAATTGACGACAGCATAGACTCCAGTGATTCCCAGCGACTCATCTCTTGAGGAAATCATGAAATCAATGATATATTCGTCTCAAACGATAATTGTTTTTAATTTTTTGCTCATTTTTAATGAAAAATGAGGTCTAAGTCACTCTTTCGGTGACTTTTGTATAAATTGCGACTATTTTTGTGCCACATATTTGTGAATCTGACAAATGTTTGTTAGAATAAAGAGTTTTATCTGTTTTTACTACTGGTTATGACCGTGGCATTGACCATGGACACTTTTCTTAAACTTCTCCAATGGTTGTGAATATTGTATTGAATAACAAAACAATTATTAATTTCTTTATCCTGAATCAAATTCAGCGGATATTACCAATTAATTGGTTCCCGGTTTGCTATTTCCTACAATTAAGAGCAAGTACATCTAAATGAGCAAGCTTATATTAGAGAAACATCACTTCTATAGTAGCTATAAGTGGTTGAAATCACAAAAACTGCTGAAAACTCGAGTAATCCATAGATCTATATAATGATTATATTTTGAAATCATGTCCTTGGATGGGGACGACCCCCAGGAGCTAAATGAGTGCTGATTTTGGTAATGAATTCAAATTCTTTCATTTGATTCAATCAAAACTCGTGTCGAAGGGTTTTCTCAACTCTTATCAGTTGTGACATCAGTTTTATATTTGAAACCAAGGCTTCAAATTGAGAGTAACCAAGATGGAAAATATGTAATACGTTAAAAACAGGTGAAAAATCATGCTCATTTAACTATTTGATTTAAAATGTGCATAACATTGAAAACCAGGGTCATATATGTTTATTTGAACGGAATAAACAGCAGGAGTTGCTGTCAATTGAGTGGAATTTTACCGAATTATTAAACTGAACCAAAACTTATAGGAAGAGCCATAATATGACGGAAACGCAGAGATGGCTGTCCCTCTTGGAGAGCACTAGAATTAGAGAACCGGTACTGAAAACAAGATTAACATTGGATTCACTCATTGAGCACATGATCTGATGATTTTGAGGAACAGGAGCTCCAATTGAGAAACACTTTTTCCTATGTGTTTGAGTCAATGTTTGACTGATTATCTCAAAAGTCAAACATTAAAAACTCATATCTATTGGACAGACATTAAGTATTTTCTGCTGGATATCATAGTTCGTAATTTTCCAATATATCGATAGTTTTATTTATTTTTTTGATTAATTCAAAAACGTTTTTATAAATATTGATATTCAGTATTGAATAAGAGTTTGAGTTCAGTATTGAAGACAAATAAATACCAGTCTATTGTCGTTTCTCGACATTGATTTCCAGTCTAATCAGAGCTCATATTATCCAAGATATTAATGGTAAGCAACTATTTTCTCATTTTTCTCATTCTTATCTACCAACTATTCGATCACCATGGTACATATTTTTTGATAACAATCCTTCACTCAGAGCAACGATTGTTTTTCAAATCAATTTCAATACAGATATGAAATGCAATTCATTTGAAAGGAATTTATTCACTCTTTTAGTGAATGTTTTCTTAATTTATTCAAATATTAATGAAATAAATAAATGAAATAAAACTTATCTAATATGTAAATGAAATCAATTCAATGCCGAATACATAATTCGTCATCTGATATGATCAAGTACATTTGAATGATGAAAATATTCCACTCCTATTGAGGGAGAGTTTTACTTAATCTATGTATTGACACATTCGGAGAAAATTCTCGATTCTTTTCAATTAGTTGTTTGTCTATTGAGATCTGTTTGATTTACCCAGTTCACACTTATCTGAGCCACCGATTGCGAGGTAATAATTAGGTATTGCTCTTAATATTCAGACAGATTTGTGGCAAAAATGTTGAGTCAATTGAGTGACGAAGAGTTAGTCATAGCTTTGGATTCCGCGAAATACCACTCAAAAGAGATGAAGGATATCAACAAAGAGGAGATACTTTTGACCACAATATCCGACATTTATCTCAACAAAATGGTTACTTACATGAAGTCTGTTCCGCACATAACCCCGACTCAATTCGAACTGAATTATCGACACCAGAAGATTAAGGAACAGCTGATTAAACAACTGAAATATATCAACAAAACCGTTGAGAACTGTGCCGTCAATAGACTGATCGACAAATGCGAGGATCAATTGGAAACACTGTTCCAACTGCTGTCCAAAGAGAACGCAAACGAATACAAGAACTGTCAGCTGGGGTTCACTCTGGGCTGGAAGTGTTGCGTCAATCAGACGAAGCCCTCGTATGACAAGTTTGACGATAGATTCTGACAATTAATCCTAAATATTATGAAATTACTCAACGATTGGAAACTTTTTTATTATAGAAATCCACGAAAAGTATTTTTCAATGAGAACTCTCACACACATGACTTGAGATCCACTAGAGTTCAGTGCCTCGATTATTAGGCTTTTTTTGATAACCTTTTTCCTGATAACTTCCTAATTAAATACTGATTTATTGCAAATTTAGTGCCAAGATTATGATAAAACTATCAATACTTTTATTATTAATATTAAAAGTTTTTAAGCAAATATTTTGACCAAAAATTATTTTTCTTCAATTGTTTTGGAATTTTCCTTAAATTATGGATCAGACCAAAGGTCAAGCTTTAACCAAATGGACTTTGAGCACAGGGTTGTCCACTTTTAGGGACCGATGCCTTATTCAACTGGGCTATTTTTGTTGTGCAGCCCTGTATTTAAACAATGTGTCCGCAACTTATCTATTCTTGGAATTGGTATACAATCTATAGATTAGTTGACTTAATAATGAATTTCGTGATAAAAAATCACGTTTTTCGGGAGTGATCTCGAGTTGGAATTATTCCATACTTTGATACAGTGTTCCATCAATTGGCCCATTAGTGGAACTCCCCCTAGACTTGGGACTGGTTCATTGCAAATACTACCCCAGTGATTTTTGTTGTTGTTGATAAACTAGAGAATTTTTATGGTCTGCCAATGAAAACGACCTCATTCTTGTGGATCCGAATATCCCAGGTAAAAGTTTCACGAATCTCCCATATTTGGGACGGAATTTCTCTGATTGTCTGCACACCCGGACCCAGAATATTGAGCACATCATTAATGAATTCTAATAATGATTTAATCAAATTATTTTAATCTTGGAATAAACGACTATATTAATTACTAAAACTAGACTCTAGTAAATAAATTATGAGTTTTGCTAGACATTCGAAATATGTAAATTAGTTATCTAGTACAAATCAGTCTCACTTTTTATATTTAGATAAAAATTCATAACTATTTGACAAATAATTTCCTTTGAATAAAATTCTGTGAAAAAAATGTAATGTTTTTCGACTTTTTACTCATTTATCTGTTTAGGAGTTTTCCAAATATAAACTTTTAAGTTTTGAAATCTATTTGAAGGGAATACCTTATTTCAAATTGCAATCAATTGAATAAAACACTTGCTTTGACTGTCAATCACTCAATTAGGTGTCGACCTGTGCCAACAGGTTTGGATCGGTTCAAACTGAAAGACCCAATCGAGTGAACGCTCTCCACATCTCACCACAGATTATATAACGTTTGCCAAAACCGTGCAATAATTTCGAAGAAACCTCGAAAAAGATTGACAGTCAGTCAGTCAGACAGTCCCTCAATCAGGGAAAGGGATTTCATTGGTAAGAATAAACTCATTCTCTTCCTAAGAATCGTTTTGGTGTCAGTTCTGTAACCGTTTTCTATGGAAAAGACTTCAGACTTATTGACAAATGCTATCAAATATTGAAATCACCCGAAAGTGATGGCAATCAGTGTTTGCGGACAACAATCGGTTAACAAAACGATTAAGGATTGCATTGAAAACTAGATTATCGTAATATCACTCAATTTTATTAATAATTTGTATAAAAAAAACTGTTCACTGAATGAGAGACACAACAGAAGTGAAGTTTCAAATCAAATACAATACAAAAGAAAACTTATTCTCAAAGTTTTTTTATAATAATATATAATAACGAAAACGTATTTGTGTTCATAGAAAATGACTAATAGATTGCATACCAAAAGGCAATCAAATAATTTATAAAAACGTTTTTAAATTAGAATTCAATTTGTGTTTCAAAATAACAATAAAAATATAGAATCCATTGATTGATGGGTGACTTAAGTCTCAAAATGTTTATAAATGTTTGTCACGTAATCGAGAATCGAGTGCCAGTCGGGCCTCTCCTGTGTTATCAGATCTTTGATATTCTGAGCGGAAAAAGACAAGAATTCAAACACAGAATTAATGGCAACAGAAATGGCGGCCAAATAATTACCAGAGTTGTAGGAATTCCCACGGATTCGGCCGCTTTGAAAGCGATGGTGAAGTTCCTCTTCTTGTCTGTGGGCTCGAGTGTCTCGTATGGTATTTGGTCTCTAAGATATGTGTGGAGTATCGCACAGAAGGCCAGCCCATCATTCCATGAAGAGCTGAAGTTTGTTATATCGATGTCTTTATAGCCGACTGTCTTATTCTGACACCACTTCAACAGTGCGTTACGTTTGGATCCGTTCCCCCCGCGGACCAAATCGGACAACGGGTCAGACTTTTTATCAATTATGGTATCACTGGAAACAAAACTCAACTTAGTATTCAATTTATAGACTATTATAACAACAAATACCCATTAGTTGTGCTTTTGTTCGAATCGGTCTTCTCTTTGAGGATTCCATCGATAGGCTTCGGTTTATTAGTGGACGGGGTGTTCGGCGGCGACAACACCGACGATGAGTCAACGGAACAGACTTTATTGTTCTCGTCTTTGACGTCACAACTGATTGAAAACATAAAACGCGAAGAATTGTCTTTTCGTTTGATTATAAACTCAGTCATCAGAGGAAGGGATGAGTTTATAAATCTGTTAATACTAGTGTTGGAAAGGGGTCGGGGCACAGAACAGGGCTTCGGTTTGGTGGCCGACTCGATAGAGTTTATCAAACCCTTGACTGACAACTGGTTGTTCCCCTGACTGTCACCCAATTTGGTGACTGACCGCCGAAACGGCTGAAGATTCCGATCCAAAGAGATATCACTCATGTAGTGTCTAATGGTGGGCACCGGAGGCGTACTACCGGTTGTGGGCAATCGAGTGACCAGTGATACAGAATCGGTGACGTCCGGAGACGGAGAAGTGGAAGGAGTGTCGGCTTCACTTTGTTTGTCCGACAGAGGACTCAAAGAGTCAATACTTTTCTCTTTTTGAGGACTCAACTCAAGTGACTGGGGTTTCGGTGGGGGCTCCGGAAGACTGGATTCTATTGGAGGCGTTGGAAGAGAGCAAAGGATAGGCTCAGAGGGGGCGACATTTGAGGGCTTGTCTGAGGGCTGGTCTTCACTCGTTTTGTACTTTTTTAATTCGATCTGAATTTTTGAGGAAAAGAAAAACAAATTAATTAAAAACTGTTTTCTCATTAAAAGCGCAAAAATTTGACATAAATTTGTTCAAAACTCTGACAACAAAAACAAAAACACAAATAATTGTTAATTAACTCAAAGTTTTAGTCAAGAAATGTATGAAAACCGCAATAAATGTGCGAAAAACTCAATCTTTAAATCGGATAAAAAGATCATTAATTAACAAAAGTAAGTGATTTAAAAGTTAGCAAGATCATTCTCAGCACTGATAGCTGTTCACTAAGACCTGTTTAAATGTCTACAGATATGAGGACCGGAAGGAAGTCATTGAATACCTGGAGATCCGTTAATTTGGTCTCTAAATCCATATTGATTTGTATGAGTTTCTGGCACTCGACGAGGGTTTCCTGTTTGAACTCTTCGGCCACACGAACAGTGGTCAACAGGTCTGTCTGGAACTGTTGCCACTCGTGCCGTTCGGCGGCCAACCCTTCGTCCAATCGTTTGATCTCTTGCTGTTTGTCGGCCAGACTGGACTCGAGCTCCGCCAGCATTCGGCTCTTGTCTGAGAGCTGAGCCATGAGTTGGCGCCGGTCTTCGGAGTGTCGCTGAGCCGACAATTCACTGTCCACTGCCTTCTGCTCGGCGAATTTCAATTTGTGGATCAGCTGTTCGTTTGTCTGTCGGAACTGATTGCACTTCATTTCAAAGCACTTGATTTGTGTCATTAGTTTATTAATCTCTTCTTTGGAATCACTTTCTGTTAACACCAATTGTTCCCTAAGTTTCTTCACTTCGAGCTCAGCCATTGTTAACTGATCCCGAAGTTGGCGGACAATTGTCTCGAACTTTTGTTTCTCACTCCTGGCGTCGATCAACAACTGATCCATTTCTGACTTATCGAAAATGGTCTCCATTTCAGTGGTCGACCTGTTATTCGAGTTTCGGTTATTCGTAGTCTTTTTGGGCGTCTCTGACGAGAACTCAGACAAATGTCTTCGCAAAGACGACACTTCCATCTGGGGTAAACACAACTTCTTGGGCACAGACTTAACAAAACAATTAGACGACAAAAGTGTTTAATACAGAGACTAATTGCGTGTATTTGGAGTCGAGTATCAAATAATCTGAAATAGAAATGAGAGGAATAAGTCAATTGACAGTCAGTTTATGGCGGAGTCTTATGGCTGTCCTCAGAGACAGTGCACTGAATATAGTGAACACGTATTGTAATTAAGTGAAGAAAAGCGACAATTATTTTGTAACTAAACAGACATTTAAATTAACGGCTGACTAAACATAAGGGTTAGCACTGGAGGACAGCCATAGAGGACAGTCATAAACATAATGTGAGCTTAAATTTTAATAACTTTGCATATTATCTGAGATATTATCTGAACGCAAATCTATGACAACAACTAATTACTGGAATTAACGACAATTTAATTATTAATTGAATACAAGTTTTCAATACTTGAGCTCTAGTTTTGTCACTGATTTCCAACTGAAAGACAACTCAGATATCATTTGTTCATAGATTCAATTTATTGCTAGACTATTGAATTCGCTTAAATGCTATTTGATTGAGTCTAAAACTTGCAAGTTGCAATTTATTTGTTGTTAATAATCAGTTCAATAGACAGTAGACATAAACAAATGATTTCAAAATAAACTGAAAGCCAGTAATCAATTGCAAGAAACGATTGATAGGAATATAAATATTTTTAATTATCAATCATTTAAAACAAATGAATAAATTGAAAGATAATTACCATTAAATTTGAAGACAACTTGCAATTTGAACTTTAGATCCAATTGAGAACATATTTGAACCGTTAATAGACTACACACTAATCAAAGCAAACGTTAAATCGTTTGAATTGAAGGCAAAACAAAAACATTATTAATAAACGACTGAAACGGACACCAAATCAGACCAAATGAGGACCAAATCCAGTGTTTATTTTACGGCTCTTCTCAAACATCAGATAATATATTATTATTATAATAAATAAGACAAAAAAGACAAACAATTTAAACGACCAAAGCTTTGGTCATCACTTGATTTAAGAGAAACACAAAAACCAACACTAAATGGGTATATATTTTGCGGACAACGGGTTATAAAAAGCGATTAAATATCACCAAAATTACTGTATTTTGTGTTTTAGTACTCAATCTATTCGTGAACTCTATTTACATATTAATCGTTAGGCCTTTGAATATGAAGACAACAATTCAACAGCGCTTCCACTTTGACCTCATTCACAGACAACAGTACTTAATCGAGACGGTGGACACATTAGCGCAAACACTTTGTTTTGGGTGATTTCTCTTCAAATCGAACTTATTTACCCTGGATAAGTTCGTTTTTTCAAATTTTTATCTGGATTAATATTACTGAACTTCAACTGGATAAATATTTGTCTAATATGAGAGTAATACTAATCTTGGTGATTCAAAGGGAGTGATATTTTTACAGTTTTAGTGAAACGTTGTTTGCGACTAATTGTGAAACGTATGACTCATTCAATATAAAGCGTAACGTTATTTAAAATGGTTAGCCTTTGGGGGAGTCATCCCTTTTTGCATGTAATCCAATGCCGTAATTATGTTAAAGGGGTTGAAATTAAGTCGATTTTGTTGTAACGTTTGTTTTGAATGCGAGAACAACACCTATGAAAGGGGAGGAGACCTCAACAGAGACCTCACGAGAGACTCAAATACCAAACGAATTGAAGTTTTTGTTTAAATATAAACAGAAATGTCTGACAATAACAACAAATGTTGAGAAACAGATTTGAGAACAATCTTTGATTGGATCAGTTGAGAGACAATTTGAGACAGTTTTCAAGCATTTTACATATAGGAGAGGCTCTCCCACTGGGCATACCTGCCATACAAACGCCTAAATGGGTGAACAGCACAAGGATTCGGACCGTCGTCTGGTGTGTACTCTTAGCCATTGATTCTTAAGACAATAGCAAACTATTTGACCAGAATTTTGATCCAATTATCGGATCAATCAATTTGTTTGCCATCTATTGATTTGATCTCTAATTTATTGGCCATTTGTTTGACAGCGGGTCCGCCAAAGGCGTCGATATACTGAAGAGTATGCCGACGAAGAGGAACTACTATTCGGTGGCCGAGCGTTCGATGTCGAGGAGAAGCTGACCTCCGATGCGTTCAGTCCCGAGAAATTCAATTTCCTCCGAGAGATGACCGGAGAAGAGCTGAACATCGCTTACATTCAACAAAACGGTTTCGAAAAACCCATAATTATTAAGCAAATGAAGGGTCAGTTGGCTTTCGGTTACCGAAACACCGGAAACCCATTCGGGAAACTCCGGTACCCATTGGTTGCCGACTAATTGTGGTCTTAATCAGGTTTAGGAATGAAAATACCGGACCAGACGTTCAATGTTTCCCGAGTTAAGGAGTGTGTCGGCTCTCGGCGGGTGTTGGATGTGATGGACGTCCAGACGCAGCGCGACTTCACGATGTCTATGAAGGAGTGGTGTTCTTATTACGAAGACTTAGACCGGAAACGACTCCTCAATGTTATAAGTCTTGAGTTCAGTCACACAAAACTGGAACAGTTCGTCGACTCCCCTCATATTGTAAAACAAGTCGATTGGATTGATTGGGTCTGTCCTCAAACACCACTCCTATTATATACTCAATATATCTGATGTTTATTCTGACCGAAGGTATGGCCAAAGCATTTAAAACAGTCCCAAACTGAGGGCACGAATAGCATCGAAGACATGAAGTATCCAAAAGTCCAGAAGTAAACCAAATAATCGATTATTTCTTCTTAAGTAATGTTTTGCCTCTTCTTAGGTATTGTCTGATGAGTGTTAAGGGCTGTTACACAGACTTCCACATCGACTTCGGGGGCACTTCCGTCTGGTATCACATTCTTAAGGGAAAGAAAGTCTTTTGGTTAATACCCCCCACAGAGAGAAACATCCAATTATACGAACAGTGGGTCCTCTCCGGCAAGCAGTCGGACATATTCTTCGGGGACACCGTTGAACAGTGCGCCCGCATTACTCTGGAGGCGGGCAACACGTTCTTCATCCCCACGGGTTGGATACACGCGGTGTTCACACCGGACGACTCCCTGGTCTTTGGGGGGAATTTTCTCCACTCATTCAGTATTGAGAAACAGCTACGGGTGGCTCAGGTCGAGGACGTGACCAAAGTTCCCGGAAAGTTCCGCTATCCGTTCTATACCGAAGTCCTGTGGTATGTGTTGGCCCGATATGTCTACTGTCTTATGAATAAGAATCACCTGAAGTGCAACGAAGACGGCGTTCCAATTAAAGAGAGTGACGCCAGTGGTTAGCAATTTGTGTCCACTTTTTTCGTCTCAGTTCTTAACCTTTGATTCAATTTCTTTGACAGAAACTAAGCCTTTGCTCAGCCCTTCGGCGCCGACCTTCAAGTCTAGCGTAAACTTAACTCCGTTCGAGTTATCGGGTCTGAAGGCAATCATAATGTGGTTACAAAGGCTTCCCCCGAATAAGCGGTCGTTACCCGAACTGATTGTGTCGGCGGAAGCGCTCCTAAACGACGCACAGATACTTATCGATGAGCACAGCCATGACATCCACCAAAAAGCAGTCACCGGACGTCCGGTTCTGTTTTGGTCAAAGAAACCGATGACCGGACAGTCCCTTACTTCACAGTTGCGGCAAATAAAGCCGCCGTCCTTTGCCCTCAAACATCAAATGCGGGCCAAAGAGGCAGCAGTGGCCACACCTGCGAGGCCTGAGTCGCCGCCAACTCGTCCCATATCTTCAAATCAGTACACAATCAGTTCCGGCGCCACAATTAATCAGGTCTTCCATCAAATTACTGGAATGAGTTCTTAATTATTCTTTTGACACAGGATTTGATTCCGAGCTCTTTCGCGGGTCTCATCGCTCAGACAGGTGTCAACCACTTCCAGCCCTACACTCCTGTTCCAAATTCACCGATTTTGGGCTCAATAGGATCGCCACCAATAGCTCCGCCGCTGTCTGTCGGGTATATGTCTTCATCGCTACGACCGCCGCCACCACTGATCTCAACGCCTAATCCGCACATAAATCAAATGACAAATTCATATCAGACGACAAACTCTACTCAAACCACTTACACGTCTTTTACGCAAACAGTTCCGGAGCCGATGCCCGGCTCTCAGCACAACCTTCAGCTCAACCATAACTCAAATCATAATTTTATAGATAAGAAACCAATCAATGATTCGAACAATAATTTCGGACAAAACTACTCAACGATCGGAACTCAATCACAACAATCACTTCAATCGCAGCAATCATTCGCCAATTTTTTCATTAACTCTGCACTGAAAAGGAGTTCCCCGACTCCGGCAACTAATGAGGTGCAGACTATTCGCTCGTATCCGACAGCAGTCCCGCCCTCGGGCTTCCACTCGACAGCCATTCCAAGTGAACCGTTTGTCAACAAAATGGTCAACTCTTCGACGCAGTCCTCGTTTCCAATCAATCAGAAGATGAGTGTCTCCACCGGCGCCGGCACTACCCCTAAATCTAATTCGAACGACTCGTCCCGTCGGCGGCGCACCCGTTGCAAGAAATGCGACTCTTGTTTGAGAGCCGATTGCGGTGAATGTCATTTCTGTAAAGACATGAAGAAGTTCGGCGGACCCGGTATTTGCCCCACTCTTGTCATGAATTCCCATTTTGACTGTTCTTTTGTCTAAAAACAGGTCGTATGAAACAGTCGTGTATTGCGCGCCAGTGTTTAGCACCGGTATTACCGCATACGGCCTGTTGTATGATATGTGGTCGCGACGGGTGGGAAAAGTTGGTCGACCCCTCCATTAGCGATGAGACGGCCTCTTCTCTAATGGAATGCTCTCAATGTTGGGAAATAGTTCACCCGTTTTGCTTGAATGAGAAGTTCCCACAATTCGTCTCTTCTGAGGGTTGGTATCAATCGATTCACAATTTAAGGCTCTTTTTGACCCCTTTTTAGACCCCTTTTCCTCATTTCATTGATTAGTTGTGACTTTTATTGTCTTTTTTTAGCGAACTTTTGATTAAAATTATGTCTAATTGTCTGCCATTTAATTAATAGCGAATATAAACGAAGATCTGCCCAACTCTTGGGAGTGTCCGCGTTGTGTGAAAACTGGTTCCAAGAATAATAACAAATACCAGAAACTGAAGTCAACCCCTTTTATAATCAATAATTGTACGCAAATTAAGAAAGAAGACACCCATTCAGTGGGTGTGGGCTCAGAACCCCCCGAAAAGAAGTCCCGCCTCTCTGGTGATGACTCCCCGCCGACCAGTGATGACGAAGAAGATCACAATCGACACCAAAACCAGAAGAATCTCAATAATAGTAACAATTCATTAGACAATTACAGTAAAGACATTGAACCGGAAGACACGGATAACAGCAGCGGTTCCTCTCAGACAGAGGCCCACAACGGGTCTTCCAGTTATCTATCAAAGCCGTACTCACTGATGGGTCACAGCTCTGCCTCAGCACACGTCAGATCCTGCGCCAGATTTCCGCTTTTGACTCAGGGTTTGAAACAAATAACGAATCCATTGAACAGTTATTCGAGTTTTTCGAATAAAAGCACTAATTCTGTGAATAATAGCCATAACTTGAATAACAATAAGTCGTCTGAAGTCAAGGGATTGGCGGCTCTTATGAACCCTAAGAAACGAAATGAGACCTCAAGGGATCGGCTCTTCAAAAGTCTTAAAGGTTTGTTCGGATGGGAACACAATTCTGGGAACTAATGGTTTACTCTTTTTTAGGTTTGAAAAAGTCTTCAGAAATGTCTGTTCGGTTCGGAACCAGTTCTTCGCTGTCGAAGAAGTCGAGTAAATCTAATGGCTCTCAGACGACAGCCACGACCTGTACCTCATCCACGGGCACACAAAGCAGTAGCTGTTCCTCGAATTCTTGTTCATCGACGACGAGCTCGTCTTCCAATCAAAACTCTCAAAGTCTAAGCCCTTTCCCATCGGTCTCGTCGTCGACGACAACAATAAACAGTTTTAATCTAAACTCTGATAAAACCGAAAACAATTGCAATCAAATCAAACCAGAAATAGACGACGAGTCCACTGATGACGAAGTGGAGGCCTCTCCTGGGGTGACACAAACTGTCCAAACCTGTGATAAACAAACGAACGGCAGTCCTGTCAATCAATTTAAACGGGAAATCGTTAGACCTAAATATGTGGTCAGTAGTGAACATACCTTTCCTTTGATCCGTTTTAACAGATTTTCAATTGAATTGGGGTTTTAGGTAAGACCTGCGCCTCTCGAATGTGATATCTCAGAGTCGGAAGACTCCGAGGAATCCGACGACGAATGCAATGAAGACTCGAACGACACAAACAATAATAGTCTACGAAAGGAACGAATGAAAGCAAAACAGAAATATTTGAGAAAATTCCGGCAAAAACTGGCCGACGATATGGCGCTGGAAAGGGATGTAATCGTACCGGTCATGGAGTACCTCTCGAAACAGGATTTACTCAATTGTATGCTTGTCTGCAAGCAATGGAACGGTATGTCAATCAAAAGCAGTCTTTGGAACAGATGTCAGACAATTGAATACTTATTATCTCCAAAAACGGTAGTGTTTTCAATGGAACCAAAACTGTGGCGATATTTAGATCTGAATCAGAAGAAGATCACGAAATACGTGTTGAGTGGAATAGTGTTGCGACAGCCCCGGCGTCTGAACCTCTCCTGGACTAACATCAATCGGAAGCAACTCTTTTGGCTGATCTCTCGTTTACCACAATTGGAGTCCTTATCTCTGGTCAGTTGTCCGGCGTCTGTGGTCGCGGCGTTGGCCACCTGTAACTGTCCCCGATTGGCGACACTCGACCTCTCGTGGTCTCAATCATTAGACGACGACCTAATCCAAGACCTATTGTCTGCTCCCATCGATTCCAGGCCCGGATTTATAGAGACGAAGACTCGGCTCCGGTTCCTCTCAGAGATCAAACTCTGCGGTAATTGAATTCAGTTTTTAATTAATTCTTAAACTAATTTAAACTCTTCTTTGGACTAAAGGGTCGAACATTTCGGACAAAACGATTCGTTTGATTACACAAAACCTGCCGTTTGTTAAGAGACTCGACTTTTCCAACTGTAATAAAATAACAGATATGGTTAGTGCCCACCCTTTCCCTCAATTCCTTGTTTATTGATTCTTGTATTGCTCTGATTAGGGGATCGGAGTGTTGGCGACGGCCAAAGCCAAAGACCTGACTTACCTGAAGCTGAGCGCCTGCAGTAATATATCGGACATGAGTTTCATTCATCTGAAAAAGTGTCCGAATATTCTTCATTTGGATCTTCGGGAGTGTCCTCATGTGACCCGAAACGCATGCCATCAGTTTATGAGTCAATACCCGCCTCAGACTAAACTCATTTGTAATTAACGTCTGTTTGAATTGGTTTTCGTTTAGAAAAGGCTTTCAATCAATAGTTCTCTCATTTCTCAAACCATTTGAAGACATTTCACACGAATTGTGTTTTTGTTGAATAATTTTTTTCATTTTGTTATTTATTTTCGTTGTTTTCATCACTAGTTTTGTAATTATTTTCGACTAATTATTGAAATTATTGAAATTATTGGTTAAAAAACAAATTTATAATTATTTGTCAATAATTTCGATAATTTTTTTTGTTTTTAGTCTTAAAAATCAGATTTATTTTCAATTTTTTGAGAATTTATTTTCATTTCTTTACATAACTTTTGAATTAATATAAAATTCTATTTATTTTCTAATTATTGTAAATATATCTCAAAAACTGGTCATAAAAACGACCGAAAACTTAAACTATTTTTCAGAATAATTGTAAAAAAATGTAAAAATCATTTGTAAACAACTCTACAATAGTTTTATTCTAATTATTGTTATATTTATTTGATTTGAGACTAAATTTTGTGAATAAAACCAATTATTCAAAACTAATGGTAAACGAAACCCTATTCTCATTGAGTGGGGGATCAATGGGTCACACCTTCGGCCTGTCCAATTGTTTGAAGAGATGAGTGGATCCAATCAATGTAAGTCTCTTTTATCTCATACTTGAATTCATTTGTCGAATGTGACCACAGTTTGCAAATGCGGTCTCAAACCGTTCTCAATAATGTCTTGGTGTGAGGACTGGTCCCAAGTCAAATTGGTTTATGCCTTTGGATCAAATCAGTCAGTTGATGTCATATGCATCACAAACAATGACAAAGTCTACGGTTTCGGTAGTAATACTTCCGGTAGACTTGGATTAGGTCACGCATCAGAACAGAAAGAACCCACTCTTATGCCAGAGTTATGCGGACAGAAGATCACAAATATCGAGTCCGGTCTGATGTTTATGGTAGCCATCAATGAAGATGGAGACGTCTATACCTGGGGTTATGATAGCGATTATGGGTATTTTGGACCACAAAAAGTGGATTTAGGCAACCAATTGGTGGCAGATATCAAATGCTGTGACCGAAAAGCTCTTCTGTTAACTCAAAGCCATCAGATCTATTGGTTTGGATATGAGTCCAATTCAAACGCCTACCACTTGACTCCAACTCATGTGACGGCGCTATTGACTAAAAAGCTGACCAAAATTTCTTGTGGTTCTGATCACTCATTAGCTCTGACTAAAACCGGAAAAGTATACTCCTGGGGCTCAAATGGCTTTGGACAGTTGGGTTTGGGTCATCTCAACAATTCAAGAACTCCTAAATTCATTGCAATGACTCACAAAATAAAAGACATCTCTTGTGGTAAAAACCACAGTCTTCTTCTAACAGTGGACGGAGTCATCTATTCATTAGGTTTCAATAGCAGCGGTCAATTGGGAACAGGAGATGATATCAACCGAAACAGTCCGACATTAATACAAATTTCCGATAAATTTATTGAAATCTTCGCCAAAGAAAACGTTTCGATGGCTATCGATGCCAACAAAAATGTTTATGTTTGGGGCAAACCAAAGACAAATCTATTATCTCTCCCCTTAAGACCCAATTCCATACATTCAAAGAAGCCATCGATTCGTTGGTTGGGTTTATTTATTATAAACCCCATTCTATCGACGATTTTATCGCAAAAAAGCCTATGAATCGAGTGATCAAAGCGATGGCCAAAGCCATCAATAACCCGAAGAACAGTGATTTTAAGTTTAAACTTAAACGCAAAGGAAGTGAAGACTTTGATTACATTTATGGCCACAAATGGTTTATCGAAGAAAGTTCTGAACACTTCGAGAGAATGTTTGCTAACAAATGGTCTGAAAGTGACGACAATTGTATTCTTATCGAAGAATATTCGTACGAATGTTACCATCAATTTATTCGATGTATTTATACGGATGACATCGAAACCAAAGACTTGGATCTATTGCTGGAACTGTTGAACATCACAAACGCCTATTTGGATGAAAAGATGAAATCAAAAGTCGTTCAGAAAATAAAGCCTTTAATAAGTGTTGAAAATATTTGTTCTGTTTATTCGAGTTCTTTGCGATTCAGAGCTAAAGATTTGGAGAAATTTTCCTTCAAATTCATGTCCGGAGAAATCCGTCGCATCAAAGAAACCGAAGGCTTTAAGCAAATGGGTGGCAATGATGTCAAACACTTTCTCACCGAATACGCGGAACAAATGACAACCAATAAGTAAACGACAAAACACTGAATCCTTTCCTCTAAAAGTCGATAAACTTTGAAATTGTTTTAAATTTTTTGTTTTCTAATTAAATATTATTTTTCTTTATTTTATATAATTTTGTTTAACTTTTTTATGTAAAGATTTTTCAGAATTAGTTTTACTATTAATTGTTTTTAACTATTTTTAATACTTTTATTATTAATTCAAATATTTTTGTTTCAATACTTAAAAACCTTTTTTAAAATTTGTTTAATAAAAACCTTTTTTGGAAACCTTTAAAACAATAATCAGTTTGAAATCGAAAATAAGGGCTTTCCTCCCATTCCAAGGACTATATCTAGGAATTGAATGAGTGTTTCCATTAAAAACATTTTATTAATTAAGATCAAGACATATGAGATTATAATGTTCTTGGTACATTTACTTAACCAAACTTAACAAGGCATACATAGATATAAAACACTGAAAATTACTGATGATTTTTAACAAAATGTTAGTCAATAAATAAATTGGTATTTATTAGAAAAAATGTGAGTTTTTATTATTAAAAACTATTTGTTCTGTAATTTAATTAATTTAATTAAAAACAATTGTTTTCCTCAACAGAGGAGTAAATTAGATCTGATGGACAGTAATAATGAAGAACTGATTCCCAGTGATGGCCAACAGGGAGAGGGGCAGCCATAACCCACAGGATGGACACCCTGGCCACCACTGCAGACTTGGCAGGCATTTGGTGCTCATCTTCTTTGCTGTTTGAATAGCAAAGTATTGAAAATCGAGTGCTTTCTATGGATGAGCTCTTTTGGTGAACCGATTTCGGCGATGAGTCCCTTATCGACGACAATAATCTTATCGTAGTTTAAAATATTAGATATTTTGTGTGCAATCGATATAACGGTTCTGTTTGTCTTCAAAATCAGATCCAATAGTATTTGTTCGGACTCTTCGTCGAGAGAAGAGGTCGACTCATCCATAATAAGTATTGGAGAGTCGCGGAGTAGAGCTCGAGCTATGCACAGGAGTTGCCGCTGTCCGGCGCTCAGACTAAGGCCCTCCTCAATGATGGACTCGTCTAACCAGTCGACGCTCTTTTTCAGATTCAATTGCGACAAAACCGACCAAATCTTCTCGTCTGACATCTCGTTGTTTGGATCCAAGTTTTCCCTTCAAAGCAGACCTCACTTCAGATGGAATTCATTTGAGTTTCAAAGTAATTACCGAACGGTTCCCGAGAAGAGGACCACATCCTGAGGAATCATAGAGAGACGGCTTCGGAGCAAATTAGTGGCTATTCCTCTGATATCAATGCCATCGACAAGTATTTTACCGTTGGATACGTTATTCAATCTGAACAATGCACTCATTAATGACGATTTTCCACAACCAGTGCGCCCACAGATACCGACCTTTAAGTCAATGTCAAATATAGAATGATTTTGGATCAAATCTAAGAATAAATTTAGCAAGAACATACTTTTTCACCGGCTTTTATGTGAAAATTAGCGCATTTAATGACGGGCTCAGCGCTGGACTCATACTTGAGGCTGACGTCAATGAATTTGATTTCACCACTTTGTGGCCAACTATTAGGAATGGCTATCAATGAGAGAAAACAATGAAAAACTAGAATAAGAGAATCGGATCCGACTTACAGTCAATTGGCGTCATTTTCTGGTCCTCTGTCTCCAAATGCATAAACTCTTCGACTCTTTCAACGGAATTCATATACATTTCAAGAGAGGCCAGATTCCGGACCAACCAATTCAGATAAATGGGCACAAGAAGTGTGTACGTCATCGCCATTCCTACGTATGCGGGACTCATATTCAAGTTGATGGCCGCCCAGACTGAGCTGATTGTGGCAAAGAATAGGATAACACCTCCCAAGTAGTCGAGTGCAATACCTGGATAATCGTAATAATGATTAATTCCTTAATTGAATTTCGAATTGAAAAGTTACCAAGCCAACAATTGGCAGAATTGACCATGAGAAAGCATATGTTATTCTGGTCCAGGAGTTCATAGATCTTGTCGGTGAAAGTGAGCTCTTCATTGAAGGCCCGGATTGTGGTCAAGCCGTCGATGGTTTGGTTGTAGAGCGAAAATATGGGAGACTTCGTGATTGAGTCCAAACGCTGTAACTCTCGGGATGTGAACCGAAAGAAGTGTTGAACGAAGTAATAGATTATAAGAATCGGAACGATTGCTAACGAAAAGTATGGCGTTATTATGATGTCCACTATGATGGCCGACACACACAGGAACAGGAACCGGAGCAGCACTGGCAGTGCGATCGGCAGTTTCTGTTGGCGAGCAAGGTAATTTGAAAACCAAGAGCAAAGACAGTCTAAGTGGTAATACCTTATCGATTGTATTCATATCAATGGAGAATCTGTTTATAATTCTGCCCAAAGGGGTCACATCGAAGAACTTGAGCGGACACCGGACCACATTGTCCAGCATCCGGGCGTGAAGGAGACGCACCGCACGCAGGGATGTCAACTGTGAGGACAGGTTTGTCACCAGCGATATAATTATGGTTATTATGGAGAGTATTGCGTATCCTTTGATATAATATTCAAGTTTGTTGTCGTCATTGGTCTCAGACTTTGACCATTGGGTTAACCAAAAGTCAGACAATACTTTGAAAAACTGAGTCGAGATTATCAACAGAAGACAAGTGAAGGACAGGCATAGGGAACAGCTCTTGAAATACGAGAAGTAAACCGTCTTCGATATGGATCCGGTCTCTCGTTTCTCGTCACTAATTAGGCGGACAGTCGCCAGACTTGAAGTCCTTTCGTGAGAGTACTAAACAAAAAATTAATTTCACCATGCTAAACACGATATAATAGAGAACATACCGGCTTATCAAAGATGTCGTCGTCAAGCTTTGGCTCATTCTCTTCATCGGACTCATCCCTGTGCTCCTTCTTCTTGTCGTCGTCCTCTTCCTCCTCGTCTTCTTCTTTAATTGAGTTACCAGTCATTGAATATCCTGATGTGCGTGAGTTTAACCGGGAAATAGTGGGTCGGCTCCACAGGAATGTCGACTCAACACTCGATGATAGTTGAGAAGAGTTGCCATAACTCGACTTCGAGTCCATTGAGTCTATTGAATGAATTCGTCTGAAGGGAGTCGTCGGCCGATTGGGAACCGAGTCTTCAGGTGTTGAGCCCAGGTTTTGTTCGTCATTGTCTGTCCAGTCGTGGCACGGGAGGGGACTCGACGGGTCGTGACTTATTTGCCTTAATAATCAAATCACAAGAATTCAAACCCAAACTCACGAAAATTGATATTTGAATACCTGTTGAACGAGACTTGTCTTCGCTTTTGTTTGACTTTAGGTATGGCTAAGGGAACGGATCCACGGCATCCGACCTTATTTGAGAGCATTCTGACCAACTTATGCCTTTCCTTAGTGGTTCCACAGTCTTCTATAGTCGCCTTTTGTCGCATCACTTCTTCTTTTTGTCTAACTTTAGTCCAATAGGAGAACAGATTCGGGTCTTTGCTCTCGATTTGGGAATAAGAAGCCGAGTGTTTGATAGTTCCCGACTCCACCACAATTATATGGTGTGCGTAACTCAAGTACTCAAACTTATGGGTCACCAGAATGACTGTCCTTTTCTGGCCGATCAGTAATTTCTTAAGAAATGAATTAACAATTAGTATATCTCTTGTGGTCACTGAATGTCCGAAGAGTGGGAACAATACTTACTTTGATTGCGAACTCAAACACATGATTGCCTACAATCGGGTCCAACGCCGAGAGGGTGTCGTCTAATATCAGTGTATTCGCCGGTGAGTATATAGCTCTGGCCAACGCGATCCGGTCCTTCTGACCACCGGACAGATTGATGCCGCGCTCTCCGATCTCAGTCATGTCTCCGTTCGGCAAAATTTTGATGTCTGTCTGCAGAGCACAGGCTTTAATCACTTTGTCGTAACGCTTCTTAATGAAGGGATAGCCGAATGTAATGTTGTCCTGAAGTGTGGTATTTATAAGCCATGGATTCTGACCCACATATCCGACAAACGTATTGGACTGACACCAGTCGACGGCGCCGTTCGTTTTTATCATTTCTCCCATCATTGCTGATAAAAGTGAAGACTTTCCACTTCCAACGGAGCCCACAATGAGGGTGAGCTTGTCTTTGGGTATGCTCACATTTATATCCTGGAGCACCGGGTCGTCTTCGCTCCAGGTGAAGGAGCCGTTCCTTATTGAGACACATGTGTCGTCATTACAACCCATTGAATGGGAACTGATTTTTCTAGACTTCGTCGGAGTCTTTGATAGGTTTTCAAAGTTATTGATCAGAAGATGAGATTCGTTGGCATCAAAACTGGACTTCGAGTCGTTTTTCACATAATATTCGTCATTAATCAGAACTGTGTTTCGCGTCTGAAGAGTAGATGTCTTTGTTCGCCATGGAATGTGTGGATCAACCTCTGGAACAGATAAAAAGCTGGCCAAACGCTTTGTGCTGACCACAGCGCTGATCAAAATTGGGATTACCTATCATTGAATGATTCGTAAATAAAATTTGTTCAATCAAATAGTTATATCAAAGCAAGTGATGAGCAAGGTGCAAAACCCTAGGTGAAAATTCCGCCCATAAGCAGGGGGACCTAGGTAAGGCCTGGCCGTAGCACATCATGGATCAGAACTAGTGGTTTGTCTGATCAAAGACTTACCACTGGTATGATGTAAAGGGGAACTGTCAGCTGATTGAACAAGGCAAGGGCTGTGAACACCTTGGCTGCTGTCAAGGGTTGTCCCTCAATGTATGGGAAGAGTGCAAATGTTACCAAAGTTACCACAATAGATGATCCCTGAGTTATGAATGCTGTCAATTGTTTTAAGTGGTTATTTAGTGTTAAAAGACCATGCTCATTTTGTCTTACTATTGAGCGCCACATAAATGGCATCTTTTTTAAGAAGTTTTAATTCCTTTTCTCTGATATTTTTGACGGAATCGGCGAAAGTCAGTTCCCATCCGAGAAGTTTCAAAAACTTGATTCCCATTAAAAGTTCTGTAGTTTTTCTGAGCCTCTCATCAGAGATGTCCTGAAAGGGCACAGAATTAATGGCTGAGCAAAAGTCTAATCAAGATTATGAGTTCTAAGCTTTATTTGTTTGTTTGTTCAAGGTGTTTTTCGAGATAAAAACTAAAGGAGAGAAAATACCATTTCTTGTTCCTGGATCGTTGATAGGCTCCTAGAGATATAATATTGAAGTGGAGCCAACACATAGATTGTGGCCGCCCCTATCATCGCACTGTAGCCAAGGTGATAATACATGAGGTATAGCAGGACTATCATCTGTGGCACAGAATAATTGAGAGAAAAACTCATTATTAATATTTATTTTTGTTTAAATGAGTTATTAGTCATTAAAATAGAAGTGTTTTCTTAAATATCTAATCATTTATAATGAGTTTCAATTAGAAAAGTCTTGACTCCACTTAAGATAACCCACTCCTCAGATACGGTTAAGTGTTTTAAAAGCCAGACTCACTTTGAGAGGAACTGCCCATAAGTAGTGTCCCATTGAGAATAACTGTAGGAAAGAAGTGGATTAGAAATCATTGATAGGAATTCAATAGTAATATACCATAAATAGATTGTATGAGTCTATAGACATGTGGTTGACTGTAGAGCCGATATCAGAGCCCGACTGTACTGTCATTCGGAGTGTCTTATCGTAAACCAAACACTGGTTTGAAAAATAATTAATCCAATTATTTATTTGATGAGAGAGTTAGCGAGGAATCAAAAATAAATACCATTTAATGAATGGTTAAATAAAATCAAAAATTTTCTGTTTATTTATTTATATAATTGTTATTAAAAGCGGAGGAAAACTAAATAAATAGTGTTTTTGGGTTCAATCAAATCGATAGACACTTACATTGAGTGCTGTTTTCAAATGAATTCCTTCGGCGATAACCAAATGATTGAAATTATTGGAGAAAGTGCTCTGAAGGAGTGTAGCCAAGAGCACAACCACCGCCACTATGTACCCATTGGTCAGGAATTCAGACCATTTCAGACAATAGTAGTCAGCACTGGGAGTCATCTGATAACCGTTGGCCACATTTATTTGAGTTTCGTTTACATAACTGATTATGTAATCTATAGAAAGGGGTCCGAAGAGTCCGAACATATCGGCGAAGATCTTGATTACAGCCCCGACAGCCAATGAACTCCAATAGGTTTTCCAATAGCATATCCATAGTTTTATTGGAGTGCAGTTCTGGTCAACAAGATCAATTTTAGATACAGAATAATTGCCTGTTTTATGGTATTTAATAGTTATCTTGCAACTTTTCTAACCTTTCGATCGGGTAGTGATGTTATGAATCGCGTGAATTGATGCTCAGAAGTCTCTTCCTGTCAAATATGAGCAAAGTTAGCAAGATACTTGATTGGGATGAGTACAGAATATGATTAGACTTACAGTAGGCAAGTGTCCTAGGTCATTCAGCTCAAGTGGACGTTTGTAGCCTTTTCTAAGGATTGGGAAAAACCAACTGAAGGTTGCCTTCGATAGAAGTGACGCATAATTTCTCAAATATTTGATTTGATTGATGGGTGTCGGCGTCTCCTCTCTCTTATTGAACATATGGTCGTCGAGTTCAATGGTCGACCCATATTCCGATACTTTTGCACACTGTTTAAGACAATTATAAATTGTTCTCGATTAATTTTCAGACTCATATTTTCTATTATTGTATGGAAAGAGAGAAAACTTTTTCAATAATTTTTTCTCAGAAATGATTTATTATAAAATTTTTTTGACTCCAATTCAATATATTTCGCCCCAAATGGAGCCCAGAGTTCGAGAAAAACAGTTCATTTGGTTTTCTCCAGAATTTTAGCGAATATTTCGTCTAATTTTGTAACAAAATTCTGTTTGTATTTCATTCATAGCAAAAGTTATGATTATTTATGTCTTTCCTCTATATTAGAGGCCCTTTAGATAAATATTGGATTTTAATAGAACTTTTACGACCAGTTTATTCGCGTTATTTATCTTGTTTATTTTGATGGTGTGGCGAATTCCTTGGCTAAAAATTCTTCTGATCTGATAATACAATAATTTCCACAGATTATGGTTGTAGTTAACGCCTCCACAAAACATGTAGGCTTAGAATCATCTGACAAAATGATCTGTCTCAGTTTATCCTTAAACAGTCAGTCCTCTAGAATTTGCAGTAAATTCAATGGAATTTCACATAGTTTTCGAATTTATTTATACAAAACATTTCAATAAATGATTGATTGTCACAAAAAACTAGTAATCATTGTTTTCAAGGATGTTCAAGGGGGAAACTGGGCGGTCAATTCTGGTTAGATTGTGAATAATCTAGGAAAATTAGTTTTATATTTCTTATCCTTCAAATCTAATGAAATTTGGGAATACCTTGCATAACTCAATAACTGATATATTGATTGTACAGAAACTATTTTTATCAGAATAAATAGCATAAAATAACAGTAAACTTAATCTAGTTCACTTAAACAGAAAAATTTTATTCATGAAAACTTTTGTCTATGGTGGTTCCAGGGTTCTAGGTCCGTAATAAGCAAGGTTGTAAAGTTAACTTTTTAAGTTGATCCCTCCTTGCACACCCCTGTTTCAAATAGTATTAGACATTCTTTTCTAAACATTTTTCTATTGAAATGTCAGACAGACGTCAATATTGATGATTGACTTTTCATTTAATAGAAAAGATGAAAAATATTTCATTCAAAACATTGTTTTAATAGAGATTCTGATTTCAACTCCTTTTTAATTGTCGACTATTTTTAGATTCATTTTGAAGGCAAAGAAAAATAAAACCAAAAATTGTTTTATAATTTTCATCAGTTATTTCATCAAAAATATTTAAAATTTTATTTATGTAACAAATAATTAACGATTTATTAAATGTGTTTCTGTTATGCATTTGAAACAAGTCTTAGAGTTAATGATCTTTTTGTTTAAAAATTATGTAATCATTAGTTCTTTCACTCATTTCGAGGGCTTTTTGGATAGAGTTTGCAATTTATTGAAGTAATGAGAGATTTAAAGCAAAAACATTGCGTAAACTTTCAATAGTGGGTGAGTTTTAGTAATGGGTTGACAATGAAATGCAGAATATTCTCCAAAACACTTATGACTTAAACAAAAATAAAAATAATCTGAGTTCTCTCTCTCTCTCTCTCTCTCTATCTATC
>JAQGBD010000715.1:0-24553 GCA_034698165.1 Punctoribates punctum | reverse complement strand
AGTAAAGTTAACTATCAATTTGTAGCAAAAGTCGAACGCATTATATCTGAAACTACTTTCCTATCTTTTATTCAAATGTTTTGCAGGAATACAAAAGTCAATCGAAAGGAGCGATAAATACTTTGAATACATTTCTTTCATAAATCACTACAAATATCTCTAAAATATTCTTTTATATGAAAGTTGTAAGACCTGGGATATGATGCCGGTGTCTAATAAGGAAAAGTGCATTTGTCAAATTTGCATTTGTGGGTAAGTTATCTTTTCTTTCTATTGACCAGTTTATCACTTAAGGGTATTATCCATTTTTGAACTAGATAAAATAGTTACGAAATTTGTATTATTACATAAATCTTGTATAAGATTTAAAATTTTCAAAAGATTTTCTTTTATGTCATTTTGGATAAGACTGTTCTCTAATATTTATGGAATATTTGATCATGGTACTCAAGTTGTCTTGAAAGATGATAAATTTTTGATGTCTTTATCTATGGTGTATGCAAATCAAATTGGATGTGCATGTTGATTGTGAATGATTTAAAGAATTTCTGAATTTTATATGACAATTGTGATGCAAATCTTGGACATAAAACCAGAAAAAATCGTTTGTCTGTTGTAAGCCATTAGACAAACATCAGAATCACGTAAAACACATAAAACTTTAATATCCTTTCGTTTGCAATAAATACAAAATTAATGAAAACAATAAGGATTTGGATTAATGTTTGCTTTCAATGAAAACCAATTTTACAAAATGAAAGCTTTGGGACAATTCTTAATCAAAAATATATTAATTTCAAAATTATCAGAAATGAGTGAAATGAGGGAAATGTGGGAAATGTAGGCCAATAATCAATTTTCATGCGAATAATTTATTCTCGAAATAATCGTCCGATTCGTCCTTTTTTTAATCAGTGATGCATAGAATGTGAGGCAATGAAACAAATATTTTTCTCCTCTTTTTGTTTCTATATTCTATAAATTCTATATATTCTATACAATTGTATATCATCTATAAGTAAAGTGAGCCCTATTTTAGATACTCCCTGAAGAGGTGCCACCATATTCTGGAAGAGTTATCATTATATTCCGGGAGGAATACCCAAATATTTCTTCCGCATTATAGGCCTAATGGGAAACAAAGTTATCTGGATGTTGTGTTTGCGCACAATTTTGTGTCAGTAATTACCAGAATTAAAGTTTTATTTTGTTCGGATCATAGCTTAGCAACATTTAAGGCACGACTGACTTTTACATAGAATCTGCCGATTCTGGGCCTCAGTCTCATAGAAAAGTCCACAAAACAAATGTTTAAATAATAGATATCAGAGAAACAAACCATAAGTTCAATAGATTTCAATTATGATTGCATTCGATTCACAGTCAATAAAGCTATTCATGATTTTTCGCCGCTCAGGGATGGCCTTCCCTTTACATAGTCTTTGAATAGAGTCTAATAGAGACTAAACTAGAGATTACTTTAAATTTTGAAAATATTTTCAGTTTTGAATTCAATTCATCTGCAAAACTGTTTTTGAGAAAATGGATACCAATTCTGATTTGAATCCGAGTTTTTTGGTTATGAGTCGCGAAAAGTAATGAAAGTATCGGAAAGAGTATCGCAAACCCATTGAGAGGAACACTACTTATCTCGAATGCAATTCTTTATAGCGAACAATAATTTGTGATAAATTGCATTTTGGGTTCGAAACCATATATAATGAGATGTCGTCCCTCTTCTTCGTGGCATCTCTTTCTCTTACTTCACGCCCCGAAACAATTCCAACGCATGAATACTTTGGAAACAATCATTGAAGAGCCGAATGAGGCCACCGGTGCCCAAACTAAAAGGTATTTCTCATTACTGTTTATGAATTCCATTCGTTTGATATCGACAGAGGGGATGACACGTCCTCTGGGAGTGGGACAGAGGGGACAGAAGGGGGACGAACTTCGCTTTAGATTAAACTCATTCCATCACAGAATCCAATTCACGAATTTTTAGTTTTGGTTTCTTTGGTTACAAAACCAATGATTAAAAAGTTTGCATAAATTTTGTATTTTATTTGTGAAATCATTTTTCCTAATATTGTGTGAACTCAAGTATTGCTTCATTTTTTCGATATTTCATTAATTAATTCATTTTTATTGGATTTGAGAATATTTGAACTTTTCTTTAATTAAATTATTTTGCGTTTTAAATAACTTTTTATATTTAAATCAATAATCTATTGGATTGAGTGTAAAGTAAGTGAAACTATATTCCGGTTCGTTTTCATTGTGATTAGTGAACATCGATGCGAAGCCTCCAGAAGTGGTCACATCATTGAAAATATACACAAATCTGAAGAAAAGTTGTCGAATGATAGGGAAGTAAACTTTCATAGAAAAGAAGTTGAAAACGAGGAAACATCCGAGAAAAGGGACGGTTCGCTCGAAAGATCACGAAAACAATGGGAGACGTCTCCCGACCAAATGAAAGAGATCTCTCGATCTCTCTCTGAATTGAATACTTCAAACATCGAGAAAAAAGACCAAAAACTAATCAGAAATAAGCGCTCAAAAAGTAAAGAAAATTTATCTGAAAACCAAACAAATCGATCAACACTTCCACCGATAATCTCATTGAGTGACAGCGATTCGGGCAAAGAATTCGCAGAAAACTGCATTTGTGAGGCTATGTATAAATCAAACGACAATTTATATGCAACGGATAACTGCCCAGAATCGAGTCAATGGATAGTTTCGCGTCCCATAAGGAATAAACCCAAAGATAACTTACGACTGGAGGGGATGATGGAAATGGAGACCACTTTCAAGAATTCTTATGACTCGACAGCCAAACAGATAAACGACAGCCTTTCGAAGAGCGTCGCAGTGGTTATGCCCTCAAATAAATTGAGTTCAGAGGAAAGCAATTTTGAACGATTGAAACGATCCAAAGCCACTGAATTCAATACAATAAAGTCGAGCAAAAAAAAGCCAAAACACAGACCGAGCACTAGTCTTAAGGCAGGCGGAGACGGATATTTCAATACAATAAATAAGGAGAGCTATAAAAACTTCGTTATAATCGATGAGAAATCTAAGGCTGAAAAGGCTATCAATAGTTCTAATGGGAAACACACTAAAGACAAAGTTGGAAGTGTTTGCTGTTCCACAGTCTCTAACATCAAATTACCAAAAGTCGACTCAAATAACAGAGAAGACAATCAGCTGAATACAAGAAGACTCAGCAGAGAAGAGAAGTCACAAATTGAACAAATTAATAAATCGATGCAAACATTGACCACTTCTGACAGATATGATCCCAAAGTCTCCGAAAAGACTCAAACAAACGGCGATTTCTGCTCTTATGTCGACTCTTCTGTTCAAACTAATTATGATTACAATCAGACGAATAGAAAACAAAAAACGAAAGACAAGTCTTCACTCATCTCTCAACACAAAGAAGAAACGGGACATCGAATGGCAGAGGATTCACAGGAAGTGAACACCAGTTGGACTATTGACTCACTTGAAGAGCATAAACGAATTTACACCAGAGATGTGGACAGCATTAAAGAATTAGGTCTTATGGACCGATCAAACAAACAAATGAGAGAATCGCAACCAATTAGAGAAGAAAAAAGAAATCAGGAATCGAATGGCTTCGGATTCGAATCAAATGAGAGGTCGAGGGAAAGGTCACGAGTGAGGTATGAGAGCAAAAATTATGTTCAGCAACAAAGTCGTCAAAAGAAGCACAAGAATGAGAGCTCAGTTCGACTCTTCGATGGAGATATGGATTTCATGACGACAACAAAGACATACTTTGCAGACAAGTCTCCCAATAGGTCGGACCCAAATCCTACGCCTATTCCAAGGGAAAGAACCGCCGGAAAGAAAAGCCGTAAAAGTGGCCGAAAACGCAATTTGTTCCGAACTTCAACTGAAGCCGAATTCTACGCGCCTTACGGACAAAAGACGACCGAAACTACTTATCAGAAACAGTTTGGGGATCGACTCTACTGCCCGGCCATTGACTTGGGTTCGAATAAATCTGACTTCAAGTTTAGGGGCGAAGCCAGTGGTCATAAGTTCTTTCTTCCGGCGCTTAACAACTGATTAAACGATAAAATACTTTAATTTAATTTTGATTTCTTCTGATAATTAAAAATTCATACAAAATATTTAAATCATTCAAATCTTGGAATTTGTTTACATTTAAAAAACGTCTTTTAAGTAATCGATGATATTTACAATTCTGATGAAACTATTAAACAGTGAATTAAATTATAATTAACTTAATAATCAATTGTAGAACAAATGCTAATCACTATCGGAACCGATTGGTTTCCGTTTCTTCCTGGAGTTGGCCTGTTTTTGCTGCTTCACTAACGGAATCTCTCCCTTTATGTCAAATAAATGTCTTTTTTAAAAATTTGTTTCAATTAATGTATATTTAAGACTCACTTCTGAAGAATCGCTTTCAGTGTTTGAGTCGTTGTTAGCGTTCGAAACATTTGAGAATTTGGACTTCGATTTTGCATTTTTTGCACCGCGTTTTGGAGTCGGCTTCGGCTCTAATTCTTCGGCCAAAGCCAGTAAATCACTATATCTGTCATTAGAGTAATCAATTATTAATTAACAATCAAAATGATATACGAAAAGAGGATATACTTAGTCTTCTGAGCGTCGGAAGCGATTGACTGTAACTGAACTAAAGTCGTTTGCATTGTTTCGCTATTAAAAACTGAAATCAAAATTGTTTTGAATGAGAAATGCATTGAAAACGGGATAAATGACTCACAACTGAGGTTTTTATTCCTTTGTCTCAAACAATCCAAATGCGATAAAATGAGTTCAACATTAGAACTGATTTGTGTTTTATTGTTATTTGTATTTCTGTTTCGATAGACATTAAAATTCATTAGAGTTTAAAAATATCTTCAAAGCAATCGATGAATACCTTTTTGAACGTTTTGCGGGGGAACTGACTTTAGTAGTCAAATAAGAACTGATTAAATCGGATAACTTTTCCGAATGACTTTGAGACCAATGGTTCAAAACGGAGACAACAAATAAATCGTTGGCTTTTGATTCGCGACTCAGAATATGTTTGATTAAGTTATTAGTCGGAGATTCTCTTTGCAAATACAACATTATATTCGTCATCGCTTCAGAATGAGCTGTTATCGGGACAACCGGTCATCACGGGATCAGACAAAACAGTATTAAAATCACTAAAAAACCCTGAGCTTTAGAATTACTTACAATTGTATTCGAGTTTAGGCAGAATAGGAATTATTTGCTCGATAGGAGTGGAGTGGGCGGTAATCAGTTGCCATAAATAATACTGTTCTATGGTCTCCCACTCAAGGCTGGCGTCTAAAATAAGTTATGAATGGATAGAATAGTAATAAATGGATAAAAATATGCTGACATTTATTCTTACTTAAGATCGAGAGGAGTGAGTCTTTTCTGAACATTTTGAGGGTTCCGTTCATAATATTACTGATCAAGTCTTGCAATTGCGTCGAATCAATACAAGAGACGATCAAATTTAATAGTTCTGAGTTTCCAATCGTTATATTAGAGAAATGAGTGTATATTTCGGGAATCAGATAACAAAACATATTCACGTCATCCGAATGACACGACTTGAGGTCACTTATGAGACAACCGCTCAAATCTTTGCCCAGAGTTCTCACATATTCGCGATAAGACGACATCTTATTGTCCGAAGACTTACTGGCCTTCAAATAATATAAAAGGGAATAACCGATTCGGGAATTGTTTGCTCCCATTTCTGCCAACAAATTCAATAAAGGCATTCGATTGGGGTCTTCGTCACCCGTTTGGTATAAGTTCCTAAACATCACAAACAGAGGCGTTCCTATGGAATCCTCTAACTCTTCGTCGTCAATACAATTGTTATTATTTGGGAACACTTTCTTCGAGAGGTCTTCTTCTAAAATGCATAATAAAATAATTGTTAAGTTTGAGGCCATGTCCTGATCGTTGTCGTCGTCCTGCATCACGAGTGACACCAATTTCTCCATCGCTTCACATCTGCTCTCATTATCTCTGAAAAGAGAATAACATTCTTACAAACTATTGGAAGACCACAAATAGAGGACATACTTGTCTTCGTAAAGCCTTTTAAGACAGGAACGCATATCTGTGCCATTGATTTGTTCGATTTGAGCGATTAAATCACTTTTTGAGAGAGCACTGGAAGAGATGATGGCATTACTCTCTTTCAACACTTTCACTGATTTTTTGCCGTTTTTAGTATCGTTTGTGTCCTTCACTTCTTTTTTGCTTCGTTTGGGTTTTTTAGCGACGGGTTGTTCCTCCTCTTCGTCACTAAATTTTGCGGCGTTAAGGGATGAGTTGTGGTTTGCGCTGTCGTCAGCTATCATATTATAAGCACTTTTATTGTTCATATCAATAGTTCCGGAGAGTGGTATTCCATCAGAAGAAGTGCAGAACTCAGGAAACGTCTCCCTAACCATTGCCCGGAGCTCTCGGTCTAATTTATTGCTATCGAAAAGTGGTGACAATGACTGGAGAACCCTTTTGTCAAGAATTTGCTGAAGAGATGTTTTGATCCCCTGTTTGACTAGTGTTGACAAAGACGGACAGAAACTGTTAGTTATCTGAGGAATAAACAAAAGGTTAGTCTTTGAGTTATAGACAGCTCTCGAAATCAATACTCACTCGACAGAGAAAGTCCAGTAAAGTGGCGGTAATGGCCGGATGTGACCGAATCGAGTGATACATAACCAGAATCGCGGGTTCAATGTTCATAATGTTGTCCCGCTCTGCGTCGTAGAACAGCCAGTCATAGAAGAGGGAGAGTTTGGCGTTAGAGGCGGCCACGTTGGAGGTGCACGTCGTCAACAGCCACCCGATGACAGCCCAACGCGGGATTATCTCAGAGCAGAGCAATTCATTTGAGGGATGGATTACACCGCATATAAAGCGAATGACATCACATCTGAGAGTCTGACTCTCGGGTGTTGACAGGTATTGGCGTTGAAACCAATCCTGATATCTCTTTTGTTGGCCAAACTTTACCGAAGAGGTTAAAAATACAATCTTTCGCTCCATATCTGGAGTAAGTCGTGACTGAAAAAATCGTCGCGAAGTACGAGTTCTCATCAATTGTTGAATTCCTGTGAAGTTTGGGGCCAAAGAGGTCGGGTTTGAGAACAGATCCCTCCATATCTTCTCGAACTCTGCAATTCGGGCGACATTTTGTAAAAGTCTGACTAAATCTCTTCCAATGGAAATGCAATCAACAAATTTCTCCCTCAGAAGTGAAGAACAAAACTCCACTTCTTTTTGTCTGAGTTTCGCTAAGAGAGGGTTCGAGTGATCGCCGATTAATCGAAGGTAAGTGTAAACAACTGACGCCACAAGAACTGGAATCTGTTCCAACCAAACGCGGCTTTCGATGAATATGTCGAGCACTACCTCCGCTAACCAGATATTCTTCGGGGAAATATCGCCGCCAGTTATTTGTCTCAACAAATTGAAACACAAACTGTCGGTTCCGGGAACTGAGTTTCGGATCATTTCTTTGATGATCCAAATTAACTGTAATTCGAGTCAATAAATGAGTATATTTTGAATGAATTGCCGAAGAATTAAGACTCACCTGATTTCGGGAACATTCGGAAAGTTTGAGATATTTTTCTAAAATAATTTGATTCAAAACAGTCATCGATTGTGTCATTCCATCTCTGGTCACATAAGTCAGGTCTCTATATAACTAAATTGAGATAATTTGGAATCAATAAAAACCATGTCTTTGAATGAATCCTTTGAGAAGTCATACCCTTTGACTATTGGAGGGGTCGGTGAGAATGGAGACCAATAGTCCGATGCAGACCTCTTCATGACTTATAGTACTCTTAATTGCCTTAAAATAAAGTTTCAAACAATAAAAAGACTGAAACCCAAAGCAAAGTGGAAGTGCTTACAGTGGAAGCGAGTTCTTCGTGACCTTCTTTTTCTGATTTACCGCTAATTAAGTTTTGCACAAATATTAGACATCTTTCGTATTTCTGAACAAATAAAAGTCAAAAACAAAGATAATTAAGATTTCACTCAAATTAATTGTCAAACAAAGAGTAAGAAAAAGTTTTTCGGTAAAAGAATCGGTAATTAAGCGGTTATTTCAATGGTTAGAGTGAGTGGCGAAGAGTCTGCCATCTGTTGGAGACAATCAGCGGACAAATGGTTGCCTTTTGTGAGCATTCATTCACTTAATGGCAATATTTATATTGGAATCAAATTAATGTCGGATTAGAGACCTCTTCGATGTCGTCTTTGGCATCAATTGGACTGAAGACAAATAGTTTATTGAAGAGGAGTTTGTGGGCATCCATTGCTGTGGCACTAATCGAGTGTCAGAGGGGTTGTGGTCTCACAACTAATCCAATGCATCGTTTTGATGGCTTAGAGCTGTCTCTCAACAAAATTCAGTTTTCATTTCGAGTCAAACACAACACTCGCTCTCAAACAGACATTAAATTCTTTTCGCAACTCAGAAGTAGTGACCCCTCACGACATCCCCACAAAACGCAGTTCTATACTCCCATTCATAAAAACCTATTATTGAAGGCCTAAACTCACAGATAGTTAACTGGTTTTGTGTTTTGCGTTGTATTTCAATTGGAAACTAATAACCAGAGATGGTCAAGGTGGTGGTCGTGTCATACCAAGGTCTCCATGCCTAGCAAGGGCTCGTAGGGTCAGCCTAATTCTGAGCTCCCGAACCTTGGGGGAGAATATAACGCGTATATTTTTGGTCTAGGGGTCAAACCATTTTCTTGCATTGATCATTACCTTGGTCATCCCTCCTAATAACATATAACGCAATCACTTGGACTTAAATACTACAGTATTTCTCTGTTTCTATAACAACTCATATTACGTCTATTATTTCAAGTCTAAGGTCGTCAGCATTTCACAAATATTTAATTTTCTTCACATCAATTATATCTATATTAGCATGGTCATATCACCATTTTTTATTCCAATCTAAATAAACACAATTATCTTGGTGGAAATTGATAAATATTACACTTCCATAGGTTATTGTGTATTCGATTTGATAGATATACTAAATATATGATTGTCTGAGATGTGGTCACTCTTCAGATCAATATTTAGTTTTTGAGTGTTTGAGTGTCGAGACGTTTAGACATTTAAACTGAATCCGTGAGACACTCAACAAACAAAACTCAAATGTATTTAAATCGACTGAATTTACGGTTATGTCTGTCATCGTTGTTGTCATTAATATGTTTGGCGACAACGGGTGTGGAGGCGGACCAGCCCTCAGACGAATCAATCACTTTCCCGATGCTTATGCCTGACGTACAGCCGACGAGAGTAAGTTATTCCCGAAAAAACAATTTCTTTGTTTTCTACTCAATTGATATACTTTTAAATCTATTAATTGAGCATGTTAATTATTATAATCCGTATATTGAGTGGTGTTCTAGTGGTTGTTGAGATGACCATGAACAATTTGAGCCCACCATATGCCTTCCAAATGTTGTGTTTGTCTATCCTTTTGATATTAAATGAAATATTATTTCGTTGTTCAGAAGGAGACATATCTGTGCACTGCTTTCAAAATGCATTCCCGCGAACATCGATATATCGGTAGGCTTTCCATCCGTCGTTTCCTTTGATTATAACACTAATTATGGTTTTGTAACTACAGTTGAGTTCAAACCAAACGCATCTATGAATACAGCGCATCATATTCTGATCTACGGATGCAAAATACCCGGATATCATGAAAGAGATACCCCTAGAATTGTGTGGGACTGCGGAGAAATGGCAAACTCTAAACCCGAATATGTGAGGGCTCCCACTTGTGCTTCGGGCTCAGAAATTGTCTACGCCTGGGCTATGGACGCCCCCGCTCTCACTCTTCCTGAAGGTTAGTCCATCTGATAGTCCAATCAATCGCTGATTATTTCTATAGAAATTATTTTTAAATATAACAAAAATCAATATATTTATGAATAATTGAAACTCAAATACAAACATCTATTAGGCGTCGGATTTAAAGTCGGCGGTGACTCCGGTATCAACTATTTAGTACTTCAGGTCCACTACGCGAATGTCGACCAGTTTTTAAGTGAGTCCATCGCTCTTCGAATTACTTGAGTAACCAATTTGTTCGTCCAATGTCTTAGAGGGAGGTTCCGATAAGTCGGGAGTTATTCTCAAACTTTTACCCGAAACTACAAATAAGTAATTCTTTTCTTAGTATTAAATCAAATATTTTCTAATAATTAATTTATTTTCCAGAGTTAACAAAAGAGCTGGAGTTTTGTTATTAGGAACGGGAGGAATGATTCCCAACCGATCTATAGGTCTGTTCTCTTGTATTTAGGATTGAATTTAATGGTTTGATTAAAACAGAACATATGGAGACTGCCTGTGCTATTGAGGAACCCTTGGAATTACATCCGTTCGCTTTCAGGACTCACACTCACAAATTGGGAAAAGTTGTCTCAGCCTTTCGGGTATCGCCTGACGGCCGGTGGACTCTCGTCGGACGACACAATCCGCAGAAACCACAGGTTTGACAGCTTTTAAGTGACTAAACCTAATGCCAGTTGTTTTGTCAGATGTTTTACCCTGTCAAAAACAAGGACTTAGTGATTGAGCAGAATGATGTGATGGCAGCAAGGTGCACCATGGATAATTTCAGAAATCGTATCGTAAATATAGGGTCGACGGGAAACGACGAGATGTGCAACTTTTATATGATGTATTACGTCAACGGCGACCGCATTCTTAAGAAGAAGTACTGCTTCACTGCGGGTCCGCCCTATTATTATTGGACTTCAGACCCCTTGCTGTCAAACGAAGGTTTTATACCCAAAACAGTGGATTTAGAGGCCAGTCGTCTGAGTGAAGACGAACAATAACCCATTCCTTTGAAGAATAAGTTACAGGAAATTACTTTTCTTATTGTTTTCCAACTTTTTTTTCTTTCTTTTTTTTACTTTTATTTATTGTTTATATGAGTTTCTATTCATTTAAAATCTGTTGACATTTAATCACCGATTCTTTAATCACATCTAATCTGTTGGGCGCAGAGATGTCCACTATTTTTGACAAACTTTTAAACTCAATGTTAACGAACGGGTAATAGAATTTCATTAGTTTTTATGCGATTCTTAAAGATGAACCATGGTCAGTGGTCAGTGGTCAGTGGTCAGTGGTCAATGATCCATGACAAAACTTACCCAGTATTTTGCCAATTTATATTAAGCTTAATTTACTATATATCTTATGGTTTTCCACTGACTCCTCATTTTATAATAATTTTTTATCGAATTCAAAACAATGTCCATCCCTTCCCTCAACTGAAAGGACTAATTCAAAACGAATTATAAGTGCGATAAACTGTGAGCTTAATATATGATTATCTAAAGCAGGGATGAGTTTGATCGGAGACCCTATGGTTCAAATTTGGAAGACAGGGTCAAATCCATTGGTCCCCTCCCAAGCTTACGCCTGTTCTAAAGGTTATCCTATTGAGTGGACATCTCTGCCTCAGAGTTATTCTTAAATAAGTGGCTAAAGAAAGGGTCACTTCTTATGTTTTGAATGCACTGAACGTCTTATTTAAAGATTCTTTCAATTTCTTAATGTTTTTGATCTCTTCTTAAATGTATTGAAAGAAAAGACATTCTGAGGAAAACCTTTTTTCAAATGACATTTCATACGACTGTGAGTTAAGAGTAACTGTTGTCCCGACCATAAGGTGTTCTAATTTGTGATTTCTCTAGTCTTTTAACAGCTGTTGATTCAAATCATTCCAAAACAATCGCTTTTTATTTAGTTATCTATCGATCTGTTGATTGTTTTAAAGTATTTATGAGAGAAAAATCTGATTAAAATGTTCGCGAATTCCATGAAATGTTAATTTTTATCGAATTATATTGTCTTTCATTCGGATTTGGATTAAATGATGAAAATTGTTGAAAAAGTGTTGAATTTCGGGTTAAAAATTGTTTAACGAATTTGAGAGAAGCTATCAATTGATGAATAATTTTATTTAATTTCGAGTCTATTATAAAAAGTTAATTGAATTTCAATTTTATTGAATTATTTATTGTATTAAATCAAATAAATTACAATATTTTACGCCATTTTATTAACAATTGTCGAGTGAAGTGAAGACAACTGAGTCGTCCATTTGTCTAAAGCGTTATAACGGGCGGCGCTGTTCGTACTTCTGTTGAGTTCGAGTACTTGATTGACCTGATCTATCCTTCCCTGTATTGTACTGTCAAACAAACAAATGCTTACATTTAATACACAATTGTTTTATTGTAAACCAAATAAAGTTATTTTAATTACGAAACACTTGAAAATTAATTGAAACAGAAGTGGGACTCACTTATCGAGAATACAGGAGACCAGAAGGTTCTCCACTTCGGAAACGTCTATATTTAATTCCTATTAAAAATAATGAGTCAACTCATGAGTGCTCTTCACTACAGAAGGCATACCTTTGAGATGAATGGGATTTGGATTCTAGTGTAGGGTTTGATCAGTTTTATGAGTACTTGGGTTCGAATATTCCGTAATAAGTCTGAAATCAATATTCAATTGATTAGAACTGAAGCCCAAACCAATAAAAGGTCATACCTTCGATGTGTTCTTTAATGAAGGGGTCATCCATTATGGTCTTCCTATTAGTCCTTAATATCTTTTCGAATTCATTGATGTCATTGTTCTGATAAGCACTGACCAGATTAGTCATCGCAAGGATTTCCGAATCATTCTTATATGGTTTGGCCTCTTGAGAGTCAAACGGATTGATACCCGACTTCATCAACATATTGGCCAAAACCAAATATTTAAGACAAGTGGTCCGACGGGGACTCCCAGACTCGTCGTAATTCTTGAAGGCCTCGAAGAAGTCTGTGTGAGCCCTTTCGTACTCCCCTTCCCTTAAATGCATTTTTCCTCCACATTCTAAGGGAGAGAATGAGTGAAACAAACGAATAAAACCATTGGAATAATACCTCTAATGACTCCCATAATCAACGGGTGAGGAATCGCAGACTTAATATGAAGCGACTGTTCGTATAATTTCTGAAACAAAAACAAAAGGGTTTAGAGATTGCGGACAATCAGTGGACAAACCTTTAGTTTTTTGTTGTTCTTCTGCGCGGTATACATCTGGATCTCCAGGGCATAGATCTCAAGGAGTTGAGTGCCTTTCTTGAGGTCATCGGTGCCGTCGTCGGTCTGACACGACTGATGCAATTGCTTCAGAATTCGGGCCAATTTGTTGTATTCACTTCTGTCGTAATACAGTTTTCCTAATTTCGTATTTGTTTTGAACCAAAGCCTGTCGTTCTTCGCGTCTTTCAGTGCATCCAAAGTTGTTTCATAAAATTCTTGGAGGAGTTCCATCTGAATGAAGACAACAACCAATGGATAAGACATTCGAATTAAGAATAAACAAAACCTGTTTAGAAGTGGAGATATAGTCGAGGATAGAGTTAATTGACTTTTCGGAGTAGTTTCGAGTGACGGCGTTCTTGATGTAAGTCAACAGTTGTTTGTATCGAACCATCATTTCTGAGTAATTGCTCTGAAATTGTAGACAATTGTAATTAAAATCAGTTAAAAGAGGAGTTGAGTAACAAATACCAGTTTGAAGTTAATTTTAATCATCTGTTTGAGTGCTTTGAACCCCCACTCCCCCTTTTCGCCCGACTCCAAGTCCAAAACCCGCTGAAAACTCTGGAGCGCAGCCTTCGGGTCGTCTTCTTTGAGGGCTTTTGAGTTGTAGTACTGATTCTCTAAGTCGACGTCCGGTTCACTATTACTGTCCTCCGAATACTCCTACAAATAGACACACATTTATAGACCGAATGACATTATAATCAATGTTTTAGTGATTACCAAATCATAGTCTTCGTCGTCATCACACATGAAGTCGTCGTCGTTGTCAGACATGGCTTACAATCGATTCACTTAATTCTCAATTAAATTAACTTATTTTTTGACTTCAATTACACAAAAAACAATAAATTGATTAGAATTTGAACGAAACCGACATTTAATAGAAATATATTAACAAATTTTTATAAAATCTAAGACTAAGTAATGGTATATCACTGAAGGGAACAAATCAAAGACCGGTTCCGAAGAAGAAAACAATTAATTGTTTGGCTTTGAATCCGAAAACAATTCAATGGAGAACTCATTGAATGCAAAATCAAAATTTTGCGCAAAAGTTACGTTCACTTCAACTGAGGGTTGAGTCGCTTCCAGACTAACACTCTTTGGTTAACAAATAATTATTCAAACGCTTAACTCAAATGAAAACATAAGATTTGCTAAAATTATTATAAAGATATATCATTTTTACTCAAAGGAATTTGAAAAAGTGCCTTACTTAATCTAATTGATTGAAAGTTACTTTTCAAAGGGGGATAAATAACACTCTATTTTCCAGATGTTATTAATGGTTACAGATTTGAAATTTTGATCAAAAGATGAGTTTTTTGATAGAAATAAATTAAAATGCATTCAATTGTTTGTCGGTTTTCTTCTTAAATAAATCTAATCTTTTGATGGTATAAATCAATTTTAATTTGAGTTCAATTAATTCAAATTTCCTTTTATTGTTTGTCTGACAGATTGTTTCAATTTGCAGTTAGGGGTGTTCACTGAAATTTCGAAATAAACATCTGACCTTGTTGATATCCGAGGTAATCTCATCTACCGTGAAATAGAACATAAATATCTGAATGATTTGTTCGATAAAACAAATATTATGTTATTTTCAGAGAATTTATCTCAAAATAATGTATTTCTGCGAAATCGCGGATCGGTTTGAATAACGTTAGAGACCTCTATATATGACATGTGAGAGACTGATCGCGCCATTTGTTGCTTTCACTCAATTGAATCACTTTTAAATGATTTTTAAGTTTTAATCATTTTTTGGATAATTTAATTGATTTGTTGCCATATATTAGGCCTAAAATGGAGTCATCAATGCTTTTAACCAAAGTATTGGGTGATAAGGAACTGTCAAATCAAATAAAGAGAAGTCGTATTCTTCTGGTGGGCGCCGGCGGTATCGGCTCCGAAGTGATCAAAAACCTGTTACTAATGGGCTTCGAGTTGATTGATGTCATCGATTTGGACACAATCGACGTCTCAAACCTGAACCGACAGTTTCTTTTCAATCGACAACATGTCGGCAAAAGTAAGGCCGAAATCGCGACCAAAGTTGCCGTCGAGAACTTCGGTCACAACTCTTCGGTTAACGTTAAGCCAATCCATAACTCGATTCAAAAGTCGGAATTCGATATCGATTTCTACCGAAGTTATACTCTTGTGATCAACGCATTGGACAATAGGGCCGCCAGAAGTCATGTAAACCGAATGTGTTTGTTAGCAGACGTTCCTCTCATCGAATCGGGTTCTGAGGGATATATGGGTCAAGTCTTCCTCATCAAGAAAGGCGTCACTCAATGCTATGAATGCGAGGGAACCAAAGCCGACAACCGGTCGTACGCCTCGTGTACTATACGAAACACTCCATCCCTTCCCATCCATTGCATTGTTTGGGCCAAACATTTGTTCGCACAACTCTTCGGTGAAGTCGACGCCGACAATGACGTCAGTCCCGATATGAATGACCCCGAGTTGAGCCAAAACGACGACAAAACTGAGGAACAGACCAATGAGAACAATACAAATGGTTTGTAATTAAATCATAAGTTCTTTGAATTAATTTGATTTCTTTAATAAGGATCTACTCGTCCGAAGTCGACCCGCGAGTGGGCACAAGACTGTGATTATGACACTAAGAAGTTGTTCGATAAGTTATTTCAAACGGATATCGAATATCTGTTACGAATGGATAAGTTGTGGGAAAACCGTCGGAAACCAATGCCTGTCAGTTATGATAAAGTGATGACAAATCAAATTGAATTCAATAGCGTTGAGGGCAACAGTCGGGTCGAACCCAATGGCTCTGGCGATGGATCACAAGATCTTAAAACACAGAAGTTATGGTCAATCAAAGAGTGTCTCAATATTTTCGGTGAAAGCATTAAAGTATTGAAGAGTCGCCTGAATTCAGAAAAGTTTCTGGTTTGGGACAAAGACGACGAGTCGGCCCTCGATTTCGTCACTTCTGTCTCTAATTTGCGTTCATTTTGTTTCCATATAAGCCGTAAATCGAAATTCGATGTGAAGTCAATGGCGGGGAATATAATTCCGGCCATTTCTTCAACCAATTCCGTTGTCGGCGGACTTATTGTTCTCCAATGTCTTAAAGTTCTCAAGAATTTAATGGAAACCAACAAAACTAAAGAAGAATTAGATGAGGGACTCATTAATTGCTGTCGTCATATATATCTCCGCAAAATCGGTCCGTCGGCTAAAAATCTGATCTCTGCCTATGAATTGTGTAAACCTAATGAGGAATGTCTTATATGTTCGACAACTGATCCCGAAATTGAAATCAGTTTGAATTTGAGCGAAACGTTTATGGTCTCGGATTTCGTGGAACAGATAATTATCGGAAGATTGCATTTCGTTGATCCCGACATCAGAATCGATGCACAGCACAGAATTATCTATAGTCACGAGGATTACACCGAATGCTCGGAGGAAGAGAAACAAAGGTATCAAAAGAAACGTCTCTCAGATTTCACGGACGCCAACAACGAAGCGCTCAAAAATGAGGCCCGTCTTGTGGTCGCAGATTTGGCCACAGATCTCAAGATTAAAGTAATTCTTAAAGACGTGAATATCGCTAAAAACGAAAACGACGGCCTCTTCTATAAAATGGTTGTCATCAGTAAAGGAAAGCCTCCAAATGAGCCCAAAGAGGAGGAGAACGGCCAAAAATCTGAGCAAATGGTAACAGATTTGAGTGAAAAGCCTACAGAAACCCAACAAAAAGAGGCGACAAATGAAGTCAAACAAATTAATACCGATTCCAATGAAATTACTATCGAAGACGACGACACCAGTGAGAGGCCGACACCGATGGAAGTTATCGAATACCGGAAAACAACAAACGGTGATAACGATCACGAAGAGGTAACCATCAGTGACTCCGATAGCGATAGCGATCCCGTTATTATAGACGACGATAGCGTCGATATCATTGAAGTCAGAGAAAAGAGAAAAATAGATTCCGATGTCACCGAAGAATCGGTTATTAAAAAGCTTAAGAATTAGGTCTCTCTTCTGTTCTAAACTTTTGACAACTATTCAGACAATGTTTGGCCTCTCAGACAATGCTTTTATTTAAATTTTTCAACACTTACTCTAAATTTCGTTTCATTGCTTATAACCTTTCATTTAATTATTTCATTTGTTACTCATTTTTGATGTAATGGTTTTTTGATTGATTTGATAAATATTTAAATTTAAAAAAAAAAAACATTTTTGTCCCTTATTTTGCGACTTCTGGCCAAACGACTGAAACGTTTTGTCTTTTCAGGTAATTATCGGCTTTAGTAGAAAACTGGAGGACATCACAAAAAAGTCTCTCTATATTTGAGACCTTCTTTTAATGCCCATTAAGTGATGACTTATTCAGGATCTGAGAGCTTATTATTCGAAGCCTTAACCCATTCCAAAGATTGTGTTCTAATCAAAAGCCGATACTTAAGTACTGCCATAAATTGCAATCATTACTCATATAACAGATTTGAAGGCAATCACTGAGAGTTTAAATTCAAAGATTTTAATTTAATATAATGTTTGTACTATTTTTCCACTTTTGTAACATATCTTCGATTAAAATGAAGTAATTTTTTAGATCTTTGTTGAAATTCATAATATATTTGGGGAGAAATAGTTTAAAAGATTTGAACTGCAGTTGATTTGGACCGGAGTTGGAGTTCAATCGCGCAGTCATTAGGCGGTTATACATTCCGTACTTATTCCGTCCCTCCATTGGAAAAAAGTGAAAAATTCAATTCTTTTGGATTCAATTTATATAAACTTTTATTTGAAACAAAATTGTGTATAAAAACACTTTTTAGAGATATATTATTATTTGAGAATTCGTTTAGTTTTGATCCGCAGTTAAGTAAGTCTGAGGAGAGTATCGGTGGCCGTCTCCACACTAATCACAAAAGGATTCAAATTAATTGCTTTATGATTAGTGCCATAAATTACCAATTGATTTGATCGGATCCGATGAGATCATAGACATGGAATTCAATACTAAATTTAAATTCTTTTGGTAACCGTCTCCTCAGGAGATCTGATTTCGAGATTTCCTTATATTTGGTTTTAGTTATGATCGAAAGCAAAGCTTTTTTGCCGAAATCGAAATTTTTGACGAATTCTCCGGCGTTTGGAATCGAGAACAGAAAAATTCCAACATTTCTATGTCTGGCCAGAAGTCCGCAACGGATTAATTCACTGATATTTTCATCGTTAAAATGGTATTCATTTTTGAGTTCATCACCGGATAGTTGTGTCGAAGACTTTTCGTAAACAACTTTTTTCAAAAATCTTTCTTAAAAATAGAGAAAATTTAACATAAATTTGATATAACGTGAAGAGAAATACCAGTGATTATAGTCTTCTCACAGATATTGTCCACAAATTGTTGGAAGTCTTTCATCAAAACGATGACCACATCATTGCTATTAATAGTGGATCCGAGTCTGAAGAGTCGAATATATCCGGTTTCGCACCAATTGCTCTGTTTTTCAATCAGTTATTTGAAATTATATAAAAAGATTTTTTTAATTGAATGACAGACCAGTTGTCTATCGACTTGTGTTCTGTTGTCGAAGAGTCCATACAATTGATGTCTCCAAACAATTATCGGAATCCTATTATTGAAGACTTCGGTCGCAAATATTGAACGTAAATAATCGTAAGCTTTGGATATATCACTGAATTTTGTATTGAAATTGACTGAAAATTTTCAAACAAAGTAAACATTAGAATGAGTTACCATGCTACATATTGCTGCATATTTACCATTTTGCTCAGTTTGCTGTTTCTTATTCCCATTTTGGTTATTATCTGAACGCTTCCTCTTATAGGAAGACATTATTTAAGAATAATACTTATTCGGCCAATAACTTCATAATGAACTAGAGTAGAGTATCTTGCTCACTTAGATAAAAAATGAGTATTTGTGTAAATGTGTAAATGTGTAAATGTGTAAATGTGTAAATGTGTATGATCAAATAATTTTGTGGCATTTAATTTGAATGCAAAATATTTGTGCGAAGGATATGTCGTAACGAAAATCAATTATTTTGTTTCCCTTCAAACAAATGTCTTTCACTAAACTGAAGTTTGCACTCAATTATTGGAAACGTCTTATATGTGAAGGACTGCAGACAACCCTCTCTCTGGTGATTATTATCATAACTAAATTCTATACTTTTAAATATTCTTAAAGAATGAGCATGGTAAATATCAAACCCAGATACAGTAAGTCCAAATTCCATAACAGATGAAAACTTAAGTTGATGAGTTTAAAATTAAAGTTTAAATGTGAGGGCAACCATATTATTAAAATTACACTTGTTTAAATTGGAAGGACTTTTGTGAGATTCTTTCAAACAACCATGATTATAGTTAGTTAATTTAAATTTAGTGATTTATCTGATTTTACTTTATTTTAAATCTTCAAGTTTTGAACAAAACTTATTTTAAATATTTTGTTTATAACTGTTTTAAGTGAATATCTTTTTATATACTTTAGTTTTAGAGATAAATATGTAAATAACTGTAGAATAAGAAAATTGTTATTTTTTTATTAAATAAAAAAAACGAAAAAACATTTGATTGGAATAATTGAGAAAATATTGAAGAGAGTAAAGGCTATTGAGGGCTGTATTGGATAGAAGTGAATGATTTGTTGTTTTGACGGAAGAAATAAATGAATGAATCGAATGAAATGCAAAACTACTTATCATCGATCACTTAATCACACCATAAGACCAGTTAATGGCAGCCGAAGAGCTAAATTTAACCACTATTTCACTGATTTCTTCATTGGAAGTGAGAATAACATATGAAATGATCGATATTTGTTTGATATGTAAGTATTGGTTGGAGTGTTGCTCTTCAGCTCCTTTGTGGTGATGTCAGTGCTGTTCAGACAAAACAATTGGAACATAACTGAGTTATATAAGTATAGAATGAAATATATGTTAAATGTGGCAAAATTTTTCTCATGTTTGCCTCAATGATTGCAGTGCACCGTCACGTCTGCCCTAACTGTCAATTGTCCGTTCGGTTTGTAACACGATATGCCTGTGGGAGCACTGAGAGCACACCATATTCTGTTACGTTCACTAGAATTGTGTGTATTATATAACAAAAGTTTATGGCACCGGTAGTGCTGTAGTGGTTGTTATAGATATAGTGGTCAACACTTGGCATAAGTCTGGTCTAACAACTGGTCTTTCAGTCTGTGTTTCATAAAAAAAAAGTCAGTCATTGGAATGAGTGAAGTGTTTGAGGGTCTGGTCTCTGGTCTGATCACTAACTTTATTCCAATCATGAATTGATGATTGCGTTACATCACAAACACCACCACTTCTATTGTCTCGACAAATATCATAAGAATATACGGTATAACAGATCTCATAATAGAATTCTATTGAAATGAGTTTAGTGTTTGTTGTGCTGTTCGGTCAGGACTCACATCACTTTTGTCGAGGCTTTGCTTTTTATGATTCTCTCAAATGAAATATTTTGATAAAAATCATTGCTTTTGAATAGAGTTTGAAGAGATGTCATGACATGAAAGATATGTCAATACCACAAACCAAATAACCAAATAACCAAATAATAAGATAATAAACTTAGAGATGAAATAAAAGTTATTTTTAATTCAAAATAAATAAGCGGTGAATAAGACTTCAAATAGTCTTCAAATCGCTTTCAACTCAGCCTTTGATTTATGTTTTAATCAGATTTGTTGTAAAAGTCTCTCAGAATTCGGATTATTATTGAATTGTTATTTCAAACCATAAATAAAACTCAACTTTTATTACCAAATCATTAGATAATAACAACTCTTTGAAGGGTTCGACTTATCGTTGGATTGTTTTATTCTTTTATGTTTTCTGGGAGTTTAATAACTTTATTCCTGCAAATTATAATCTTTTCCTTCAAATGGAATCAAATGATTAGAATATTTGCTTAAATAAGTTGAACGGAGAACTGGATTAAAAAATAATGATTTGCTGACAATTGGATGATTTGATGATTTGAAAGGGGATTCTTCACTAAACTTGAATAAAGTGTTGGACCAGTGGTTGAGTTGATATTATTTGGCAAAAACAGTTAGAAATCAGAAATTATTCAATTGAGCGAACAATTTATAGTTATATAAGAGCTGTAATGCGATATATTTTGTAGCCTTTGGCTTATGGTTTGGCCATTATTTATGTTTTAGGATATCGTCGGTAAAACACATTGAACTGATGTGAGGCCATCACTGCATCATTTGATAGAAGTGCTCTTTTCTAGACTTCCCACACAATTCAAGCCCTCTATTCTTGCATACGGTATGGCTTTTGCCAACATTTTTCGAGAAGTAATTCAATATTATATGAGTTTGGGTTACGCTCTGGTATACAGTGGTATCACTACGAGGGGAGGCATAACTGAGTCCAACACAATAGGGCCGGCAATTCAATACTGTGTAAAGCTTTGTGACCAAAAAAAGAAATAAATTTTATGCCCAAAGGAGTCCTGTGCTGTACCACCAGATTATATTCCGAGGTCTCTAACCTTTGGGAGACGGGTTAGCTCACAGATCAGACACAGAATATCACGTAATGCAGTTCTTAGACACTGTTAGACAGACAAACACTTACTCTTTCATCCTTTGATGTGTTTCTGCATTTGTGTCAACTTTGACCCCAAATCAATGATATATATGTTTGTCAGCGAACAACTCCAATGAAACGCAATGCGCTTCAAATTAGCCGTTCCTACACTTTAGGAAACGTAGTCTAAGTCATAACGTTTCCGGTTTCGTACGAACCGGATGACAATCTTTCCTTCATTGGAGTCATTGCCGTTTGACTCAGACATCGATTCCATCATTTCATTGAATGACAACCGAAAGAGTATATTATTGTATATCATTTACTACTTTTAATGCTATTATCAAACTCTGCAAAACTTGAGTCAAATATTAGACAACTTTTTACAATCATTGATGCGATTCATAACTCAGATAATTGTAATAAAGATTTGTTGATAACCACTGTTTTCATTCAAATCGGAATTAATTTTCTATAATATATGACTGAAATTCAAGAAACAAATGATTGAGAATATAATGACTTGAAATGTCAGTAAAGAGTCTTATTATAGCCGATAAAAAAAGCCACAAATATTACGAAATCGTCATATCTTTCAGTTACGACATAAAGACTGCGATGTTTGTGATATGAGCTCAGCCTAAACACAGATAAATGCATTGATTTATTGAGAATTGACGACTCCTTTACCATTTCGATTGTCAACTAAGGAAACACCACTTTTCTAATGGTCTATATTTGTGAGTTTGACTCAAAATATTAGTTTTGCATAACATCTAATGGACTGACATAAGTGTTGCTCCGATTCTGGCTTTTGTTTTAAGGATATTTTCTATTCGATAGGATCGAGATTGAGATGGATATGAATATAAATGACTCGGATTCAAATATTTTTCAATATTTTTGCATTAATATCGACTGATATCATGAAAAATGTTTAACTTTTTCTCAAATAAATTCAATTCACAGGAATTGAAATATTTGGCGATAAATATTAAAATGTAATAAACCAATAATTTTTAAAAAATTCCATCAATTCTGTTATTTTGTTGTATATCCCGTTCCTATAATCGATTAGAGACGAAATGTTTCATCGAAAGAGTTTTTGCTTTCATTAATTATTTTATCTAAAAATGTTTATATAAAACAAATTTTCAAATTGAATGTAAAACAAGAAAATTTATTTGGCGTTAATTTTTATTTGAGAAAAAAGTGATGAATAAATCAAATTTATTGAAGATATATATTGTATGACATGATATAAACGGATTGAGGCGAAAATTCTTGGTTAAGGTATGAAAATTTAAGTGAAATAATTATCTGAATCTCACAAAATGGCAATTAAAACATTCAATGGCTGAAGACTTGGCTATAATTTATCGGATATTCTTTGCGCTGAGAAAAGCGATTCGAGTTTTTTCTTATTTTGGTTGACTTTTTCTCAAACATTGGAATAGCCTTTGAAGCGGAATAGTCCGCACCTGTGAATGTGCCCCCGAAGGCAAATGAGATCGTGGTTGGGCGCAGTTGTCGGTCGTGACACATCCATAAAGGCTTTACCACCAATTTTAGTAATAATCTTAAACTGAAGGCTAACCTTTCCAACCCCGGGTTATAACCTGTACATCATTGCAGAGCTAAGTTACGCCACTTTGAGAGCACAGAAGAGCACAGGAGAGCACAGGAGAGCACTGGTAGCTTTTCTTCGACTATAAATACCACTTAAGTTATGTTTTTATTCAATAATATTTTTAACCTTTTAATAAGTTTTACAAATAAGTTCTGTTGAACTCAAAACAAGAATCAAAAACAAAACGAGACTTCAAAGGAAAACCTCTTCGATATCCGAGTCAACAGTTTTTCATTTTTATCGACTTTTCTTTTGTTTGCCTTAATTTTCACCAAAAAGTTATTTAATCATTAATTTGGTTTTGTTTCTCATTTATTTGTTAACCACTAAAAAATATTTTCTTAATTTACTTTTAATTAATTAAAGGATTGAAGTTTTAAATGAAGTTTTTGGACGAAGATAAAGAATAATTGAAGCGTTGGTCAGGAGTTGGGGACACATCTGAAGAATAAAATTATTGAGTGATTAAAATATTGTTTATTTTTTCGCATACTTTACACTTCTGTTCATCATTTATAGTGAAGACAATTAATAATAGCTTACAATTAAACATAAAATTCAATTAATCGGTAATTGTCTGACGCCATGAGTTATGATTCAGATCTGGTTTGTATGGCATCTGTTTGTATGGCTTTACAATTAAAACATTATATATATAATGATCTAATTATTACAATTATAATCACAATTTACAAGAGAGAGAGAGAAAAAAAGTTATTTTCCGATCAATTCTATTGAGTAATGGTTTAAATATTCTGTACAAATGAAAACAGAATGAAATGACATCTAATTAATGAGTTTTTAGAAGGAATTAATTGAAGTCTTGTTTTATTGACTTATTTGGACCTCTCTTTCATTTGATTAGAGAATTAAATTAATAAACTTTTAAATTAATATTAAAATTGATTTATTTTCTCATTTGATTTATGATTTATTGAGTGCTTTTTCATAGTTGAAAGTTGAGTTTTCTTTCTTCAGAATTGTCGTATCAATAAATTATTGATTCAATTTTCAATAACTAAATACAATATTTTATTTCTCTTTTATATATAGTTTTTTAATTAGTTTAGAATTAGTTTTTATA
>JAQGBD010000714.1:0-24591 GCA_034698165.1 Punctoribates punctum | reverse complement strand
TCCAAGGTGAAAAATAGATTCTCTGCAAAATAGATTATTCGATCGATTTCAAGAGTAAATAATTAGGTTTTGAAATTTTTACTCGATCATCTGAATAAACAAGAATATAATTGAGTTGTCAGGGTTAATTATTTTATTTTAGTTAAAAAATGGTTAAAATATTTTCAATTTTATTTTCATTTATCGCTAGTTTATTGGGAAATTATTTAATTCAATTATTTGCATTAATTATAAGCATGTTAACATTAGTAAATTAGTTAGCAGGATAATTTTTGTTTTATTATAAATCCAATTTATTGAGAAATCATTCTTGAACAATTAGAGTTGGATTGAACAGAGCAAAATTAATAACTTATAAGTTTAGGGTTAATTTATCAAGAAAAGAAGGAATTTCCATGACAGTCCATACCTGAGCCAGGCATTTTTATAAAATACAACTAATTAGGAACTTTTGGTGTTTCAACTACCCATTTATTGAGAGGAGCTGGGTTAAGTTGAATTAAATGAGCCTGAGTTTGATTATCACCAGCGATAAGTTCAGTAGACTGACTGGTATTATAAAAGTTGCTAGTACACTCTGGTAATAAATACTTAGACATTTTTTTAGAACAATGTTCTACACCTGCTCGACCAAGTTTAGTGGGTTGGATAACTGCCCAATAATGATCTTGATCATTTACCAAAATGTCTAAGGTTAGAACTCCAAAATTTTGATAGAAACATCTTTTTAGATATTCTTTGGAAAGAGCAGAGTATGACCAAGTATCTCCATAGTAAGAACAGTTGGAGATGTAGGGGGCGGGCATCCGATGCATTGTTGTCACTTCGTAAATGATCTTGGTCATTTTGTTGGCCTCCAAACGGATCAGTTCATACTTATGCTTCTCGATGTCAATCAGACGCTCTTTAATCGGATGAATGAAAGCCATTAACTCTGGTATTTTGAATTTGAGCAAGATCGGTTCTAAATTGTATGTCATCCGCTTTTTGAGTGCGAAGCAGAAGAGGTCAAAGTTGATGGATATCTCGATGAGTGAGATATCCTTCCATTCAATAAATTGGTGCAAATCATTGGTTGAATACAAGACTTGGAACTGTTGTTTGACTGACATATTCCTCAGCTCTGCCGCTATTATATCCAATTGATCCGCTCCTATAGGTCTGTCCACTTCATGTCCAATAATCTGCTCGTAATAGCTGTCTATAATGAAGTGGGCTTTCTGTCCGCAAAAGGTCACCATGGGTGTATTCTGCACCAGGGTTAGTCAAAGCGCCTCAAACATTAATTCCTACATTATAAGGGATGAATGAAAATTAAATAGGTGAAATGAGTGAGCTTGATTCATCTATAGATAAAGTATGAGCTTACTCATCAGATTGAGGCAAATTCTATTCAGCCCTTATCATGTAGGAATTAATGTTTGAGGCGCTTTGACTAACCCTGATCTAAAGAATGGCAGAAATTTGCATTTCTTGGGTTTGAATCACCTGAATATCACAAATACATGAACTCTGAATTCATTTTAATGACTAATGACTGCAATTCTGTGGAATAATTTATTTTTAACAAATATTAACTCATATTTTGCATAAGTATTCGGCTCTCAAATGGCTTTGAAATCCATTACCAATTCTGATGCTTATCACTGGCTTTCAATGGCTTTCATTATAATTGATTTCCACAATTAGATTATATTTATTCATGTTATCAAAAAATTGTTTTTTAAATTCAATTATGATTTTTATGTTAAGGGTATTCTGTTTCGAGTGCTTTACCGATGGCTCTCCACTCTATTGTTCGCCGGCTTTTGATTTATGATTAAATTTATGATTTCAAACTCAATGACATTATTCTCATTAAATCCTTTATCGAAGTAAACACTTATATAATAATCTATGGAAAACTTTCTGGTCATTAGTCAGACTTTAATTACTGATAATTATTAGTCTGGCGATGAATTTGCAGATATTTTTATTTAAATTTACTCCGAAATCATTGAGAATAATATAATCGTCTGTTTATTGTGAGGATAGAGAAATTGGTTCTCAAAATACTCGACATTAACAAAGAGTTTACATAGAATTATACTTTGGCTTTAAATGACTATTCATTTCGGGTTAATTCAGAAGACAAGAAAAATATGAGTCCAATGACTGCCAAGTTTTGTCACTTATTTTTAGGGCTTTATTTATATTTTTATTATTTTGTTAATGATATGTGACTTAACGCCTATTTTCTTGTTTTTTCCTTATTCTAAAAATTGTCTCAAAAACAAACTCCACTATTAATGGCAATGAATGGCAATCAGCCAATTGTGTGCTCTATTCCTGTCATTTGTGTCATATATTCGTAAATAATTTTGATCGACAATTAAGATATTTAATAAGAGATTTGTTTTTCTTGTATATGATATTTGTCTCTTAATTTCGAGAGAAAAATATTCCGCATTCTCTCGATCTTATCATTTGATTATATTCTGTGAATTATGTGAAATGCTTTAAAACATATGAGTCGTGAAAATTATTGTCTAATTTTTCTCTGCCTTCCCTTTAAACGCTATAATCTGTTGAATGGGAAGAGATTTTTAAATGTATTCACAGTTTAATAGACATTATTAGTGATATATTCGCGATACAGATATGCAAATAAAGTCAGACTCTCTCTCTCTCTCTCTCTCTCTCTCTCTCTCTCTCTCTCTCTCTCTCTCCAACTAAAAAAATATCGCTTTAAGTTATTTCAGACTAATTTGTAAAAATCACGAATAGAATCAGTGAAATGACGTCTAATTTATTTCGTAAACCAAATAACAATATTATTCTAATTCTGTATTAATGTTCACTTTATTTGTTTTTTGCAAAGAATAACAGATTATTATGAATATGAATATGATTTACTGCGACCCACGATAATGGATATCCATTGATTCATTAGATAATAATAGACTTGGGGTAATGAGTCGGGTGGGTTCCCATACTGTGGGTGCAGATTGTCTATGCCTCGACTATTATTCCCCATCCGTTAAAATACTTATAATTTAATATTTAATTAATTTTTTATCTCATTTTTGCCAGAATTCGGATATTGTTTTTCAAAAGACAAATATTCTCTGAAGAAATCAAAGATATTAAAGTCGGAGTCATTTGAGAAATTGTTTTAGTTTTTTCAGACGACTATAAACAGTGAAGTGTTTGGTAAACATAGAGTGCACTCAGACTAACATTTTCTTTGAAAAACGTCTTCTGTTTTGAACTTTTATTTTATTCAATTCTTGTTCAGTAGTTAGCGATAAAACACTAAAAAAATGTCTCCGAATATCTCAGCAAAAAATAAAACTTCAATTTTATTGCAAACAATTATTTTTTCGCCAAAACTTTTTGATTATCTTTTCTTTTCGAGTGAATCACGTATTTTGCAGTCATTTTGCAGTCAAAAAGTTTGAATAAACAATAAAAAGAAAATGAATTTCCGTCGCAGAGAAGTGACAATAGTTTTGTTTTATAAGTCAGTGTTTTGGTTCATCTTTTATGTGCTCAGAATATTGCATATATTGAATAATTCAATAATAAAAAAAAAATTATTTATTCCCGGTTTATGTGCGAATCAGTTGTTAAGATTGATTTGTCTGTAATTTTGGTTCTTTTGGTTCTTGTATTCTTCAAATCAAATGCTGAGCTAATCATACGGTGACTGCACTTTATTTTCGATTTCACTCAAATTATTTCACTATTTTTGTGTTACTTCTCTTTCTCTGTCTCTCTCTCCTTCAACGCCACTATTTTTCGCTTAACTTTTTTCTATGATTTTCTCCTTTGCATCGGTTATATGGCCTATCGATTGGACAGATATGTTGTGAACCGTATGTCAAATGCTTGCCATTAATCTTCGCTCTTATTATATATGGACTACACTTCACTCTATTTCAATATTTGATGAATTCTTGACTCCCGATCATTATATTGGGAACACTAGTGGAGAGAAAATCTAAAATATAGTTAAAGTTATTATTATTATATATTAAATATAAATCTTATGCAACACTTCTTTGAAGGGAATCGCTATCGGACTCATCGCTCGATATATTCTGTGCTCTCGAGGCAGAGATTCCGGGTTTTCACTGATATATTATTGATTCAATTTTCACATAATTTAATTTTCTCTAATGTTTACGAAAGTCTCTTATTTCTCATTTCTTTTATAATTTCATAAACAAAATGAAATTTTCAGCGAAATTCATATGTATTTTGTTTAACTTTCATTTTGTATACAAACGGAGTTATCATAGATTTCATACGTCTTTTGATAGTCTAAATAAATGATGAAAACAAATAATGGTTTGAAAACCAAAACTAAAATTAATATAAAAGAAAAGACGTTTTCGGGTATAATAAAAAAAGACTAAAATATTCTGTTAATGCTTTCATCAGATTTTTGTTTTTTATTCAAATGACTTGTTTTTGAGTTTAAGGAATAGTTTTGAGTACACCTGAGTGTAAAATAGGAGGCATTCCTATGTATTAAATATCAATTGCAAGCAATTTATGAGTCGATAAAAGCCATAACATTGCTATTCGAAAAGGAGCGACACATTTGAGTAGCCCTTCGGTTAGGCCATAGATTTAAAGCAGTTTTCAGAGATATAGCAATAAAATAAGAAAAATCGCGGATATTATTGAATTGAATTCGTGACCAATAACTAAGTTATAGGAAAGTATATAAATTGGTTTAATAGCCGTTGCAAACAAAGTATAACTATATTTATAGTTCGCTATAATAATGGTTAGAGTTTTGTGCCTCGGATCTGATCAGTGAACTGAAGCGCAACTAAATTGTTGTTCAAATAAAGGCTTATTTTATTGATTTGGTCGCAACAGAAATGTGTTTTCTTCGCCTAAATTGAGTGCCTTTTTATTTGAAAATTTTTAAATTTATGTTTCGCCTCAAAAATAACAAAAACCTAATTAAATATTTAATTATTTGCGAATATAATGGACTCCAACTAATAGGTTATTCGATAGGATGTCGTTTCTCTTCCCTAAAAAGGCTCTGATATTTGATTTTGTAGACTAATTGCGATTTTTGTTTTGTCGTTATTTGGTTCACAGAATCAGATCTTTGGTATTGAACTGAAGCCCAGAATGAGCTTAACTTTAGACTTGAAATGAGACAAGAAATTGAATCCAAGGCAAAACATAACCCAACCATAAAAACAGACTAAATATAGTTTTTACTGAAAATAACTACTTTTTACTGACAAATATCATCTGAAATGAAATTAAATGAAAAAATATTTTTTTGATCCAAATGTCAATTGAATTAAGTTTTCTCTGAAAGAAGAAGTAAAAGAAAATATATAAAAACTAATGAAAATTCTTCAAAATGTTGTTCAGTGGATAACTTGATTCTTCTGAGAATATCCAATCAGAAAAAAGATTCAGATTTGAAAAGATTAATAACTTTTTGAGTTTTCATATCGTTGAAAGTTAAGGCATAAAAACAACAAAAATATTACTCCAATTGACTGCATAATGAATGCTGAGCTCAAAAACATATTAATCATGGATTGGCTGAACGTCTCCTCTTTTAAAAACTAATATCAGAGGAACGTCTTCTCACTTTCCTCTCGAAGACTAAACTAAAGGAAAATTTTGGAGTGAAGAGAAAATTAAGATTAATTTTGGTGTGAAATCGTCGTCACTTCAGACCTATTATTCCCTGTTCTTCATATACTTTAACTTTAATTTTAGTCATAGTTCTGAGTCAAGGAATTGAATACAAACTCTGATTTTAAGGAAAACATTGAACGAAAAGAAAGAGTTTTTTTCTAAATGAAATATTTCTGTGAATAAGAGAGCGAAAAAGGATTGCCTTAACTCTTATACATGAGTTGTTCTGTCGCTTCAATTTGATGAATGATTTTCTATTACATGTTTCTAACGAATCGAGGCTTTGAATTGACTCAGAATTTGATTTAATAAAAAGTTCTGTTTTGGAGGAATTCAGTCGAAATGAAAATTCTTTGTATAAGACTAAGACTCAACTGTTTAATAGATGCAAACACTTCTGAATTAATGATTTATGTGCGAGAGTTTAGGCTCTAATCAAACTTCAATGCCTTCCGATAGCATATCAATGTTGGAACTGATTGCCAGTCAAACAAACGATAGGCTCTTCTATCGAAAGCCATTAACTGTTTTGAATTCGAGGCATAAGAAAACCGAGAATTTCTTGGTTTCAGCAAAACATAGACCACAACGAAGGCATTCAGCCATCGATTTAATACCAAAAAATGTTCTGAATTTTGATTACCCAAAAACTCTGATCTTTTGCAAGAGCATCGATTCACATGAAATAAACGCTAAGACAGAGAGATATTAGACAAGACATGAAGGCATTGAATATTGAATGGCGTGAATCCAAGTCCTACCTGTGCTCCACTGCAATGCCGTCGCATTTCTTTTTTTGATAAAGAGCTCAACTTTTTTTGTGTTATTTTTCTGGTTATCTCTATTTTGAAGTTTGCTCTGTTTCTTAGGTAACCAAAGATCTTAATTCCTGTGTCAGTCCTTTGAATGAAACCGATTCTCATTTCTCATATCAATGGATATAATAATCTTGAAAATCGATGCCATTATACTCCTTGAAAGACCTCTTTTGTGATACATTTGAGTTTTGTTTTCTTTTCATTTCACTAATTTTTATCATTCTTTGTGCTATTCTTAAACCAAAGGCTTTCGGATTGAATATCAGTTTTTATTGAAGAGAATAATATCTTTCATTTGAAAACATTTGGGTCTCTCCTGAGAAATGAAATGAGTTTGATCTCATCTTTGAGATTGAAATGAACTTTTCATGAATATTTCCACTCATTTTGCTTGAATTTCAAATTTACGTTTCTTAGAATCTAATTCCATCAATGATATCGTGTGAATTTAAAATAAGTTTTATCAATCAACATTAATTTTATTCCCCGAATATTTATTTCCTTTTATAGCACATCATTTGATTGCATTTCTTTTGACAAAATGTAAATTTATAACTGTTTTCATGAAAACCAAAGACAGACTTCGGTTTGTTTGGTTCACTCGACAGACACTATATTTCGGGTGAATTATATTCTGGGTAAAAGATCACTAATGTTGATAATCTTGGTATTGATCAGTGAGAAATGTTAGTCTAAATGAAGAACTACCGGTCAGACGAAATGCCGGTTACTGTAAGTATGGCTTTTAACTGACAAAACCCAGAGATTAATGCCTTCCTAAACATTATTTAATGTGGTCTTAAAAATTCCTGAGTCCAAGAAATCAGACAAAACGAAGAGGAATAACATAAACCATAAAACAGCTTATTATGAAAGCGAATGCATTCATAGCTAATCAACGTTTGTAATGACGAGACATCAAAAACTTGTTGTATTTGAGTGAAGTTAACTTCCACTCGATGTCATTGGCACAGGCCGTATGCCATATGCCCTGAGACCCCCTGCACCTCAAACAAGCATACACCTGTGCTAATACTGGGTATACACCCGTCTATTCAAATTCATTTGTGGCTTTCCGTTATGTTTCAAACAAAAATCTGCCAAAAGTGAGGTTTTGGTTGGAATTTGATTCGCATAACACTGAATGGCGTTTGCAATACAATGACATAAATGAATATTTACCTCAACTAAATTACAACAATCCTGGTCATAAAATTCAACGCTAAGGTTCATGTATTCTCTCTTTAGTGTAATCTTTTATTATTTGCATTCTTTCTGAAAAAAAAACTCATTAAGTAATGCATTGAAGAACTCAGATATTAAAGACTCGTTTTATCCGACATTTATTCAAAGGAAAAGCATTTTTTCAAAATATTATAATTTAAATGAAGTATTTTATCAAAAAAATATAATTAGTTGTCTTATAATTAGTTATAATGGAAATGAATTATTGCATTTCAGTTAAATTTTCTGAGAATGATCTGGAAATTAATTTTCTATGAATCATATAATTAACTGGAAGTTCAAAACGAGAGAATGTGTTGATTAGACTTAATTTGATGCATAAATATTTCGGATAAAATTCCCAGTGAATTATGTTTAGGAGTTTTTCATCTCTAATATAATTATAGTAACTGTTCGTAACAGACATTTAGAGACAGATGTTTGTAGTTGTGATAAATTGAATGAAACTCCACTTTTAGACCCGATGTCATCCAATGTGTGCAAACATATGTCTGTCCATTCGATAAATTAAGGGCCGGTGGAAAGTATCCTCCGATTTATAATAAATGGTCAACAGATTTAACACATCACTGGTATCGACAGCACTGGTATTAGTGTTATATAAAAATGAAATATTGAAAACTTGTTGAATGAATTGTTTATGAGATGTTGAGAAGAATTTATCAATTTTTTGTCATCTCTATCATTAATTTTGTCGTTTATTACCTAAAAATAGAGACCTTTTTCGCCGAAAAGAAGAGATTTTTATTTATATAATTAAAACTTTGATTTATTGACAGAAATTAGTTAAACAGTTAAGAAGTAATTTAATTATTAAGCTCTGGATTTTAGTTTTAATTATTTTATAATATCAATTCTGAGAGCCTTCAAACTTGATTTAATTTATTCAAAATCCTTGGGGAAAATTCAAAGGATAAATATTTGATATTCTGTTTGAGTGGAGTGGCTTTCAGGTGAATACTCTCTTCCTTCAAATTGATACTAACAATGAATATAAGACTCGTTTATTAAAATTCAACGATAGATAAAATATTTGGCTCTGATTCCAAATCCGCCCCAATTCTCAAATATCTTCTTCATTGACGGCAGTGAACACCCTTTCACTTGAAAGCCGGAGGCGTTCAAAGAATCGGCTTTAGACTCGCTTAGGAATGGCGTGGAGACCACCGCCGACTCGTTTCCCATCAATTAAAGACATTAGTCTTTGTCTTTCTATTGGGCTCTGAATAACATTTGCTTTTCTCTTCTATGAGATTAGTTGCGATGATATGATTGTTTTGCACAACCATTCAGCAGTAGTGGAGTAGTGGTCAGTCTTAGCTCAGTCTTAGCACACGATCCATAACTCTCTGTCTTTGAGCAGCAGTTTTCTTATCCAAATCGATCTCTTTTTGTTTTATATCATTTTCTCACAAAAATGATTGAATGCTTTCTTCCACTAGTTTTGCACTTCATATTCAATAGAAATGGTTATCCTCTCCTTCAGTGAGAATTTTTGAAAAATTATTTCTGAAATGGTTTGTGAAAAGCAAATAAATAACTTTCGATTTCCTTTTCTCCACAGAAATAAGTATTTCTTTCGTTTCATATCATTTGAATGATTTTTTAGAATTTGTTAGCAGTTTATTGACTGACTTTCGATATTAAATTTTTTTTCGTCATATTTTCATTTGAATGCCTTTCATGTCAATTATGTCAACAATTTGTTGTAAGCATGGTCATACACTGATCATATATTGAACTTCCTTTTAGCTCATTTAGAACTAGTATATTCAGTTTCAATCAAACCTAATTAGCTGTTTGATATGTCAGTCTGGAATTGGCCAGGAGCAAATATCAGTCGAGTTGTTATGTATAAGCCTTTGAAATATCATCACATTTAATGATGTTATTGAAGTCTGTTAGCAATGCTAACTTAACATGCTAATTAACAAATGCGAGTACGACTTTAATCGAGATTATTTGATCACTAATTCCAGTGTCTGCTCTATTATACGACCTAGGTTACTTGATTATTATATCAGAAACAATTTTCATCCAACATTCAAATGATAATAATTTTCTGACTTAATTGCAATTAACGTCTGTTTTGAGTACAAAAATGTCGTTTCAATTGATTATAAGTGACTTGAATTGAGTTAAGTCACCAAACGGTTTGATTTAATTAACTAATAATTTTCAATTAGAATTTCAATTAAATTTGTATCATGGCCATTTTTCAAAACAAAATACACGCTTGACTTTAATGAAATGCATAAATTCGAGTCTTGAGTACATCAATTATTAAGGTCATTTTACATGACATATAAGAAGTTTTTGTTTCGCTATTCAGTTGAATAAAATCTGAGCATAAGATTGAAGAAAAACAAATTTCAATTTATTCTGGAATTCCTTACGAATAACTTAAGCCTTTTTTGAGGAAAATTCAATTTTGTCGCCGAAAAAAAGATTATAAACTTTTTTAATTTGGCAAAAAAAGTGCCAAAAAAGTGGTGCAAAATAAAAGGAAAACAGATTAACAGCGATTGTGAAAATTGCCTGGTCAAAATTATTTTCAAATGTCAAATAATTTGTGTTTTCATACGATTTAAACATTTGAAAGAAGAAAAAAATAATTCGCTTCTAATCTGAGTTTATTTTAATGAATTTTGTGAAACTAATTATTTAATTTTTAATACTTTTATGTTTTGATATTAATATGAATTCTCACGAATATTGTCGGCTATAAAAAGAAAACACAAATTATTCGATTAATCAAATCCTTGGTCTAAATTAGTTAATTGAGATCATAGAACAGGAAAATAGAGTAAAGAATGAAAATATTAGCCAAACGATGAACTAAACAGAAAAAGTTAATATAAATGTACATAAATTGTATGCTTTTAACTGCAATGACTTTATGTATGGATTACTCCATAGAATAAACTTTGGCTCAAATTCTGTAAACATTGGATGAAAGCATTGGATGAAAGCGTTGTCGTCTGTTCTCAATGTTTCGTATATTTATATAGATTTCTGTCCGATTAGATAACATTAAGTAACAGCTGAGGCACTTCAGAAACTACAAAAGTAGCCGCACAGCCATTATATCGAACCCCGTATGAGATATACTCCAATGAATTTAACGTTTGTCCGAATTCTCATTCAATTTGATTCTCTTAACTCGATTTGGGATCAAAATTATCAGAACTTCGCTCTAATTTCAATTGTAATTTGATTCAAATGTAAGAACAAAATGTGTTTTCAAAATATTTCTGCGAAAAACAGAGCCAATAGTCTAACTCTTGAAACAAAATCTATTTAAGTCACCGAAACTTTGAATTAAAACTCAATTGTCTTTAAATGTTTAATATATTTAAGGCTTGATTTCAAAAAAATTACTAGTTTTATGTGTCTCACAATGGCTTTTAATGTTTGATAGAATCAATAAAAATGAAATAAAACTCCAAATGAATTCTGAAAAGCCATTTGAAAGTAAAGGCAAATGTTTTGGCCCCGACTTAATAGACTCCGATATTGTTTAAGTCACGGATTAGAAAAACGAGAATATTTATGGATTGAGTCAATAAATTATGAGCACAGGAAACACAAGAGCTTATAATAAACAATAATTTTTCACAATTGTATTTATCTTGCAAACCATGGCCTCTATTATTACGAAATGAATCAAACGTTAGTTCAGTTGTCTGTAAGACTAATACCAGAAGAATGAGTGGATTAGTAGAGAAGCAAAAAATTCTTTTGCATTCATTTATTCATCAATTTGTTGGCCAATTCTCTCATGAATTATATGGTTATATAAAAAACGGAAAAACTTTTATTAAGATAAATTCTATTCATCCACTGGTGTCCCCTAATGATGAATAATTGATTCGCCTTGCTTATACAGCCAACCTAAAGTTACTTCTGGTAAATAGGTATTGCATTTATAATATGATTGGAAGGACAGATCAATTCTGTGCTCGACTCGTATACATTTCTTATTAAGTGAATCGTATGACAGAAGTCTAACATTGCTTTCGATTGTCGAAAATGTGTACGAATTGTGTGTTTCCCTCATTCGTTGGAATCAATACTTTCTCTAATTTATTTGAGTCTTCACTATAAAGGAGGTGAAGAGTAACTCCTTCGGAGTCGGTTCCATTCGTTTTCTACTATCTCTTTATTCCCAAACACTTTTCACACTTCTTTGATTCAGATATCGAAACGTTGTGTCAAAAGATTAGCTATAATTCACTTTTTCTAACAGTAATTGAGTTCACAGAAAAAATCTATCGAATTATCTCTTTTTCTAAACATCAGAAATACATATAATTTAATAGTGAAGTCATTTAATACAATCGTTTCTATCATTAGAAGAGAATTTCAATTTTTGCTGATAAATGAATTTAATGTTCATTAAAGTCAAACATATTTATTAAAACCAAAGGTTTCCGACATTTCCTCCCAATCGTTGAATTTATTTTACTCTTTTTCAGTCGGTTTCACATAAACTATAATTACCTCGAAGTCAAACGCTTTTCAAATTCGACTTAAATTAATGGAAGTATTGTTTAATTAGAAGTAATTTTTTCTTCCCTCAAATCGTAAGAATTCTATTGAATTTAAACTTGGTTTTTATGAAAAGGGTTAGTCCTATAATTTATCCGAAAAATACTTTAGATTTTAGTTCAAAAGACAAATGTTGTAAAAAAGGGTCACTTTTAGTCATGAAATCTAAGTCACGAAAACTTTTATCTAAATTAATATGTTATTTGAATTCAGTTAATATTCATTTTGTCAGTCTATTAATCAACTGATTTCTGTTGGATATAAATACCAGGAGTATATAATGAAAGAGTAGTTCATTTTATGCCCATTTTTTAGCCGTTAATTGAAATTCGTGATCAGAATTGTTGATTGAAGTATTTGAAAATTCTGGCAATAAATTTGATTTTCAGGCGAAATGTAGTTTTGTTTTTGTTTTACTAATGAAAATCGCGTTCATTAGTCTAATGTGAATGCTTTGCGTCTTAATAAAGAGGCAAACCCTAAGAAACATGAAGTGAGGGCCCAAACAGTGAAAGTAATAAAATCCTTTCCTGTGATCAAGAATTATACCCAAAAATAAATTCTCTCTCTCTCTCTCTCCTTTCGCTCTCTTCTTGTAAGCCATTGAACTTCGAATGAAGTCGTGTTTCTTATAATAAATTTATGCAAAAGTTATTAAAAGGAAGAATACATTAATGAAAGTAACTGTAATGTAGAGCTGTCTCAACAAATGAATAAATTGAGTGAATATTCAAATTAAGCCAATATTTTCTCTTTTTTAGTTCAGACCAATCCCTGGGAAAGAGTTCTAATTTGTCTTTAATCACATTATCGTTCGACTCAATGGCTTATGTTTTTTGTTTAGAGTAGTTTTGGTGCAGTCATTGCGTTAGGGCTTCCATTAGTTTGTATATAATATTGGACTAAAACAACAAACGAGTGGTCACTACGTAAACGAAAAAATCATTTGCGGTTAATCTAAAGAATGGCAAAACTTTTTTCACTCTTCGGTTATTACAGTTGAGTTAGTTTTATATCATTGGCTAATGGGAAGTCACCGAAAGGGAAGGCACCGAAGGTTGCCGTTAGAAACTTGTGCCCAATTTGAGAATTGAAGCGAACCATTGCTCGAAGAGTGTTAGCCTTTCGCCGAACCAGACGTTGATGTCACTGATGTCTGCCAAATATCATTAACTCCCTCTCATGTCATTTGTCATCGACAGCACAGGACAAACACTAACTAAACATCCCTATGAACTGACTCTAAATTATTCTGAAGTACTCTATAATTCATACAATTAATAGAGTTTTTCAGAATTTTTATTTATTTTTCTTTAACCAATTCTGACACTGGAATAGAGGGACTCATATAAGAAATACTTTAATTAACATTTGATTCCGTGCAACGATGCCATGGCTGGCCTTATGCTGTGCCTTAACTCAATAAACGGCCAAATTGTGAAAATCCTTTTCCATGTAATGTTGTCTCAAAAATTTATATGACATGAATCGCTTCGCAAAAAATTTTAATTAAAAATTACTGTTATTTTTCGCTAACATTTGTTTTATTACTAAAATATTTAACACAATCTATTCGATGGTTTTTTGTCTCATATTTTTAAGCGACGAATAAATTTGAATTTTTATTCATTTTCAAGGATTAGTTTTTGCTTAATTTAATGTGAATCGCAGTCCATATCCTCTTATTTATTGCGGAAAAAGGGTTTTGACATTTCAGACGAATTTTATTTGAGGAGAAAAATCAAATTTTCTCACAAATGGTTTGTCTTTAAGAATATTCTTCAAAATGTTATTTGCTTTGAGTTATATTTAAGACCTTTCCTGTTGTTTAACCATTTGAGTAGAAGTGCTTTAATACTACTAAATGTCTTCTCCAATAAAATCTATAGCAAAATATAAGACAGAGTCGAGTCAACCCTAAGTTTGTTTTTTGGCTCTTTATAAGTGGCGTAACGTCAGAGAAAATACTAATTATTAATAAGTTTTAGAATCCATAGATTTAAACCAATTTCGTATCTCTTTTTTGTTTGCCTAACATTTTCGTTGCTTTCAAATCGTAATTCACTTTTTTTTTGCTTCCGATTAAGTCCTATCAGTTGACAGTCGAGCGAATGTTGTAATCAATTGCAGTTCAAAGTTGTTTTTGATGTCAAGAAATCCAATTTTCTTCCATATATTTTTGAATTTCTTATGAGAGGCAACTGTTTGAAAGCCATTCCATAAATAATTTAAGAGAAATCAGTTCAATATTTTCCATTTAAAGTCAATTTTTGATGAAATGCCTCTAATTTTGGGTCCAAATACAGGTTTATTTAATTCATCTCCAATTTGTCATTTCGTTTGAAACGAGATGCAATTTTTTTCTTCTCTTCAGAGAGATTTTAGAAATGTTTTCAAGAATTTTCAGAATCTCATTAATAATTTTAAGCAAATAGATTTATGTAGCACTCCTACAAACATCCGCCTCTTCGTGTCCTTTTCTGAACCGAATAAACAATATATTGGATGACATCGATTGGGAATATCTTTTTGCATCGATAAGCCATAAGCCCTGAAAGTCAATTCAATGTGACTTTTCTTCGAGAAGTAAATACAATAGAAAAGCGTTTGGAAAATACGGAATATAGGGAACAGAATATAAATACAGAGTCTATTCTACGGCGAAAATATCTGTGATTCAGAGATTCATTTCTGGCGTAAAACCTTTTCTGCATTATGTCTGTCACGAAAACGACATTCAATTTCTGGCTAAAGATGTTTTAAAATACATTATCGGTTGCAAAACACCGAACCTTTTGTTGTGTTTTATTTTTTCTGCTCCATCCATCCACGAATAATAGATATCTTTTTGAATATGTCTTCACTTATATTTTTTTAATGCGATTTGAGTTCAAAACTTTTCCTTAAATGAAAGATTGTTTCATAAGAAAAAGTACTTATATTTTATTCAATGAATTTTCTTCTTCTGAGAGTTTATTTAGAATTTATTTTGACATTTGAATAGTTTATTGGAATCCATACAAAGTTGAGTTTTGAGAAAATATTTCGCTTATTTATACCAAGTTTATAACTGACAGTCAAATGAAATCCAATTATCTCACATTTTCAGCTTAAAAATGGAAAAAAATGATCGATATTTTTGATATATTTTTATGTGAATGTCAGTTATCTCGAGTAATAATCTGACAAATACCTACTCATACTCTTGCAATGTTTGAAAATCAGTTTTCATTAGATTTAAGTTCATTTTTCTGTTTAAGTTTTAATCTTTTCCATCATTTGAATGCACTTTACTTTTGCATCAATTTTTAATTTATATTATTTTTTGCTATTTTGTGGTATTTATAGCGATATTTATTTATTTGCGCCAATAGTTTAACAATCGATTTATAGAGTAGTGTCTCGAATATAAATAGCTATTTAGGAGGAATGGCATGATTTTAATTAGATATAAGTGCATGGATTGCATGATATCTTCTGAAAAATTGGCTGATCTGTGAAAACAATTGAATTTATTGTATACCACAAGAGAGCATCAAATTCAAAGACAATAATTGGAAAAAATTCTTATCTCTTCAGCTCTGTTATCAGGGACACTCAGAACATTTCAAGTTCACGCTTGCGATGGGGAAGAGCTCCGTTTGGAATGCCTGCCAAACACCGTAATCAGCATCTATTTGGCTCAATACGGGCGCACAGTTCCATCACATCAGTTGTGTCCCACATCTTCGCCATCACTTCAGTCGTCATCCCTTTCATCGCATAATACTTCTGTCACTTCAAATGACACTAACGATTGTCTCTCATCCGACGCGCTTAGAGTAAGCACTTCCTATCAAACACTGAGATTTCTTTTGTGTCTTACGTTTTCCAATCCTATAATTAAGTGTTTAAATAATTAGTAAGAAATGAGTTATATTTGTCTTCATTGTAACGGAATTAAACCCATGAGAGTAATGATAATTAAGTTACTATTCGTTAGAATACAATAGAATAGGATATGAATTGCCAGAAAAAAAAGTGGAGAACTCGGAGTCAAACCCAATATTAATGATTTGGAGATAAGGAGTTCGAAGATTTATTGCTCGGAATTCCTGATTCTTAACTCTGGGTTATGTCTGATATGTTGGGCTTTTGTGTAGGTTTTCCTCCGAATTAGTAGTCAATCGATTGGTTTAACCCAAAACACAAAAACCGATGATTTATATGTAAACACTATTTTTTATCCTCAAAATAGTATTCTCTGTTACAAAAAGTCGAGTCTTCATGTCGTGAGCAACGGATCTGTAAATTTATGACATCTCCACAATCTTTTGGTGGAATCGATCCCTGTCCTGGAGTCAGAAAATACGCTGAAATCGCATTCAAATGCAGACCGAGTAAGTGATTAGATATCAAACAAATATCCATAGATTTAAATGTTTTTGTTTTCAAGAAAAACCTTTATTCCAATCGATTGATCTCTTTTTCAGATACGTTTTACAACAAAGTGATTTGTGCGGGCGATCGGCTCCGACTCAAGTGTCACAAATCATCCAAACTTATTATCTATTCGGCCTCTTTTGGCTCCACTCTGGCGGGTGTTCACGAGTGTCCACAAGTAGCTGATTCCAGTCAATCAGCGTCTCAGCCGTTGCGTTCAGAGGAATGTCAGGTGAGTTATGCGACGGAGACAGTGATGAGCTCTTGTCACGGAAGGAAAAAGTGCACTCTTGACGCTGACGTCGGAACTTTTGGTGATCCCGGATGTGCCAAAACAACTCGACTGCATCTGAAGGTTGTCTACACGTGTGTACCCAAAGATGTGCTCAAAGAGTTAGATATTATTGTCCCCGAAAGTGACAAAACTAACAGCAATAGTGATATTCTAACCAATGAGGATGGGGTCGATACCAGTGACTACACAGGATTTGTGGAGGAGCCCCGATATATACCCGAACCGGAGATCTCCTCCACTCCTTATTCTTCTGGTCATATCGAGAAAGTACTAAAAGAGGATCTGGCGTTCGTTCCTACGAAGAAGACTTACCAAAAGAGTGATATTATCATCAAAAACAACTACGATATCGCCAACAATAACAGTGTCGACAGTGAAGTCAACTGCACTCTAATCGCACCGCCAGAGAAAGTGATTGGTTTCATATCTGACTGGATATCAGCCGTCAATTTTATCCGAAGTATGTCTGAAATTAATTACAGGAATAAAATTGGCGTAAAAAAGGATTTTAAATAAATTAATTTATTTCAAAATTTGATAGCAATTCGTGTTCGCAAACATTCAATAAAAACAATTTAACGCTAATTAACTGGAAATCAGTGGAAAGTTATTTGATAGGGACTAACCTCTGGGGTCAGTCACGTAATGCCACAGTTTTAGATAATTTATTGACAGATCGCAAGACATCGCGTTCTCTGATTTTGTTTTTGTTGTAAATCCTTTTTCTTCTTCCTATACATCGAGTAATTAATTAAAGTTTTTCATTAATATTCAGAATAAATATTATCTTTGAAACCGATTATTGAACTTTTTCGGAACATTTCGCTCAGAATACGGGATATTATTTACATTAAAGAGATTGGAATTTGCAATTTGGAAACTCTAAAAATAAATTGCAAGACCAGAATATTTGTTACAAAAATTAATTATCAAAAGAATGTTTATATTCCTGTTGTTATAGTTTTGGATAAAATAACAAAATTCTTACATATGTTTAATGACAGGAAATACGGAACGATTCATATTATACCTATTGGTGTCATTGTGCGGTTCGTTAGTCTGTTTTCTGGTAGTCCTCTCCTCCCGTCTATTCGTGCAGAAGAGGAGAGCTGTGAAGAAAGCCAAAGAAGACCTGCCGACCATCACTCCGTTCGGTGCTCTCAACGACGATCACGTGGACGACATACTCGACCAATTGGATGGAGTGACAACACTGACGGAGCCGCTCAACCACAGCCACCTCCACCATCATCACCATCACCCCACCATTGAAGTGGTCAGATATAGCAACGGCGCCGCCAACACAAATACGGCGAACAGAAACTCAATCAGAAGACAAAATAGTGATACAAATCCCCGATCGTTGTCAAGAAGTCTGAATAACTATTACTATAACTGAATTTCGAGTGAATTGAATCCCAAAAACGTTTTGATAATCGTTTAGCACTTTTTCAAAGCTTTTAAAAGAGAAGATTTTGTACTGATTTTGATTATATGACTCAATAGTCATCTTCTTCTTCAACAGTATATCAATCGATGTTAAGTACAAAAAAGTTTATATGAATTTTCGTTTCCTCCAAATAAGAATTTGTTGTGTTTTTTCTAATGGATCTCAAATTACCGAACATTTTATCGAAATTCAATTTAAGAGTTTTAACCATTTCTTGAGATTTATGTAGAAATTGAGGAAAACTATTGTAAAATAAAGTTAGAATTCAATCGATTTTATTGTAATTCATTTCAAACAATTTTAAGATAAAAACCTTTAAAATTATTTATCAAATCATTTAATTTATTTAAATAATCAAAACTCATGTAAAGCACTCAATAAACAAAGAATTGAAGTTTTCATTAAAATCTGTTTCATTATATTCTCAAATTTCATTCTGATTATCAATGAATTTGATCTTGATAATAAAATTTAACAAGAAAGGTCTGACAAATTGTTCAGACAAATTCTTGGGCTTTTAAGGCCCCCCCTTGCGCACCCCTGCTTGCAATAAATGTGTAAACAACGATTGGATGCCATCTGTTGTATACGACTCCTATCAATAGACAATCTAAGAAAAGAATAAAATAAAATGTCCCAGGTCCAGTATTCCCAGGTGTTCTCCCTTCCAAGTACTAACCAGGCGCTGGTTAACTTCGGTGATAGAACGAGAACCGGTGCTTTCATGGTGATATGGTCCGATGTCCTAGATGACAAACTTTGTTACATTTAACACTCCTTAATATCAGTTTTATTCTGTTCTAAAACTAAAAGTTGTAATAAACAGGGTTGAATTAGTCTAAAATGCTTTTCTACCTCTAAATGTGTTAGGGCCTAGGTGAGCTCATGTCTATGGCAATACTGAGGTCGGGTACCCTTGCGATCCCTGATTTTTAATTACAGAAATAATATTTGTTTTGACGATTATTTTCATTACTATTATCTAATAAATATTCTTTTCATTGATTTGATTGACTTTAAGTTGTGTTTAATTTGGTTTTAAAAGTTTAAGTCTTAAACAAATAGATTAAAAAATCAATTCACTGACAGGAAGTGGTGTTTAATCGAGTAATATAATACTCTGGGTATTATTGATATTCATTAGAAATTTTATTAAAATTATTCCAAATCATGACTTCGTATGGAAATAATCTGTGGTTTTTACCACAGACGCTGAATTATCAATATTCGGTGTTCTTGGCCACTTTGGTTGGTCTATATTTAATACGAAGAGTCTTTCAATGGTTATTACCGGAAAAAATTAGCTATGTAAGTTTTTAATTCATCTTTTGGGAAGGAATGGTCTTCTTATGAGAAAGAGTTGTCATTGTTTTAATCTGATTTCAATTACCAAGGACCATTCAAAGAGAATTTGGAGGAAAGTGTGTAGCGTTGAGGGTTCCCCCAATCCGCTCAACTCCTGGATTCCGTTACTCCACTCCAAAGAACTGAAACGTAATCAACTGAAAGGTGTTTGGCTGGAAAGGGATTTAGTTGTTTACCGAACCTCATCCGGTAAAGTCCATGTCTTGGACGCGTACTGTCCTCATATGGGAACATACCTTCCGGTTGGCGGCAAAGTTGAAGGGGAAAGCATTCGATGTCCTTTTCACGGGTGGACTTTCAATGGAGAGGGAGAATGCAATTTTGTGCCCGGCCTCGATTGTATCTATTTAACTTTATCACTTGATTTTGTTTTTCTTATTTTTGGTTCTATTTTGAAGCTAACAATTTGCCCAGGGCTAAAATCCCGAAATATGAGTGCTTGGAAGTGAATGGCATAATAATGGTGTGGTACCACTCGAAAAACGAGCCTGCTTCATGGAAACCTCCACAGAAACCCGAGTTAGAATCTTTGGTCCAACATGGAGAAATGCATTTGATTTTGCAAGGACATTTCACAGTCAGTATTAGTGGTCGACTCAAACAATGAATGGAAATTAAAATTATCTGTAATTCAATTAATTATTTGTGAGACAATTAACTGATGAGTTATGTTGTTCTCTAAATCAGGGATCGGCAAAAGCCCAGTCCTTAGTTTTCAATGTTCCGGTGATGATCAGCCAAAATAAGTTTGGCCATAAAAGGTCGAGAACATCGAAAACTGAAGGAGGGCCTTTTGCCGATCCCTGCTCTGATTGCTTCCATTTTTAGGAAATAGCTCTTGGTGGAAATGACGTTGCTCATTTTGGAATCATTCATAAGTTTCCTCTCCTACCGGTAAAATCAATGCTCGAACACGACTTTTGGCACAATTTGTTGACGCAATTCATTTGCCTTAAATTCGATCACCGCTACGAAGACACTGAGTTTGCTTTCCAGGAGAGGACAAGACTTGGTACAGAAGTCTATATCCTTGGCATACATATCATGGATTTCCATATTTATCTTAATCTGGACGGGCCTTACATACATTTCTTTAATCCTGGTGGATCATTCTTCACGAAACACAAAGTTAACTTGGCCATCATACTAAAACCGCAGGCTAATAGTGGATACATATTTCACGCCGTTTGCTATTGTGCTCCAGGTATTATTTCTAAATTGGCTGCCCGTATGTTCTGCAGATTCGTGGCTCTTGTGGTAATTTTCTTAAAATATATGCAAGAGTATTTTCAATAAAAAAATATGTTCATTATTTCAGTCGGTGGCGGACGCACCCATTTGGGCAAATAAGAAACCTTTGAGCAAGAACACTTTCAAGCCTACCAAAAATGAAGAGCCTTTGGTGAAATGCGTTCGTTGGCTCGCTCAATTTGAAAAGCAAGATTAAATCTTTAAATTTTATCATTTTTTGCGTTTGATGACTCCCTAACCATTCCCTACCACTACCACTCAATTGTCGGAAAAGGCAGTGAAACAATTGATACAAATTAAAGAGAAAACAAATTTAAACTAAATTTAATTAAGGCTTTGATATTCTGTTATCTAATAAATAATTTTTGCATTTATTTAATTGACTTTAAGTTGTGTTTAATTTTGTTTTAAAAGTTTAAGTCTTAAACAAATTGATTAAAATATTTAGGAATTTCACAGACAGTATGTGTTATTTAATCGAGTAATGTATAATACTCTGGGTATTAAAAATCTTATTAAAATTATTCCAAATCATGGCTTCAAATATGGATGACCCGGGGTCTCAAATAAATCTGAATAAATTTGAATATTTTTATCGGTATTTGTATTTATTGACTCAGTCTTATGAAAAATAGAAGGGGGACCAAGGTAAAAATTTGCGGGGGGAGGGATACACTTGGCCAAAATTTTAGGGAGATATTATGGCTATACCCCCCTTTGGGCACCATTGATTCTAGACAGTCAATAAATGATGAGCATGGTAATAAAAGTAAATGAAAATCCACGTTCAGTGAATAAACAGCTATTTATATGCCATTAGTGTCCTAGTAAATAGTAAATAAGAGTATTCTAGGAATAATTCGTTTGATTTGAATGTCACAAATATAAGGTTAAAGTTCAACTTGTTGTCAAGTGTAAGAGAGAAATGAGCTTGCTCCTCAATGCCCTCAAACGATTAAAGCAAATAATGTGTTTCCCATATAAAGGGCTATAAATAATCGAATTTATAATTAATTATTTTTCTTTTGACAAAAGTTTGGTTTCAATACAATGAATGTTACTTTGGATTTGGACAATAACTCAAAAATGTGAGCATGGTAATTCATTATTTCATTGGTTTTCTGAAGTGTAAAAGCCTTTTGAAGTTTAAGCTGTTTATCAAATTTGTTATTTTCATTTAGTTTACGAGCGAAACGTTAATCATATTCTTGCAATTTTCGCTTTAATTTAATGTTGAAAGTTTGTATTGGTACCAAGATGGTATTTAGACCATAACTATTCCCACAGCTATAAAAATTATTGCCCTTTAAAGGCCACCACTAAGGGACTGGTCATCTGAGAAACAGTTGGTTATATGAAAAGCATTTTCTGACAAATGGGAAAATATTTTTCTTTAGAAAAAACCGAATTTTATTTTATAAACTTTTTAAGTGTTTTTAAAACTTACGAAAAATTTTTTGAATTGGAAGAAAGGAATTTATTTTGAACGCCATATACAACCCATTGATGGTCAGGGGTGAGGAACAGCATATTTATTACTATTTTCAATACCTAGACTCTACTCAACCGCAAAACCTTTACTGCAAATTGCTCTTGGATAAAAATTTGGAAGTTTTAGTATTCTGTATGTAGTCCTAACCTTTTCATTAGGGGTTTTGAATGGAAAAGACTTACCCTGAGGTAAATTCTATGCATCACTGATAAGATCATTAAATATAGAGTCTATTTCTGAGGGATTTTTGGTTATGAAACCAAAAACTCGTTTCATATAATAAATTTAAAAATCGATAAAATCGATTCCGAATTCTTATTATTAGTCTATTTATGGAAACGAAAATTTATTTTAATATCTTATTTGGTTTACAAATGTTCTCTCAAAAGGAGAACTCAATTAAGGGAAACGTCTGTTCCCTTACTCACCAATAGTAAACATATTTTTCAACTAAGAAATGAAATTTTCTTAATTGCATTCAATTTGTTTTATTTCATTCCTAACGGTTTTTTTCTGGTGGCATATGTGATAAAAATAATTAGCTTGGTGATTAATGTAATATGATATTTGCACAACTCTTCAATGACATTGACAAGGAATAAATCTAATTAGTAGAAAGGTCAATTTAATTAAGACATTCTATATTTGAATACAAGTGATAAGTAAACCCACTCTTGCAAAATCATAAGAATAAATGTACATGCACAAATGTAGAATTAATTCTCTGGGGATCGGATGAAATTATAGATTAATCTCGGTCATTTCCATCACGTTTTCTCGATAACAAATCAATTTATCAAGCAATTTGTATTGGATTCCTTTAACTCAATAATAATCATAGATTTTATTGATTTTTCTCACATTTCTCTCATTTGATTCTGAATATGACTGAACAGCAATACTGGACTCCAATACAGTGAAGCCCACACTCACAGCACTCGACTGCAGATGAATTATCTCGAAATGAAGAGCCAGTGGTGACCAATAATGGGCTCCACCACTAAGAACAGGCCTTAATTAATGTTCTTCCTTTGTGCTTGATAAATTGGTTGTGGTAATCAAGGAGATTAATCTCAATTTTGAAGATGAAATATTGTCAAATCAGTACATTTATTACTTGACATGCAATTAGAAGAAGCAAGGTTAGTTTTATTCAATTCGTGATATACCCATTGTTGTGCACCACTGATGAAGACACGCATCAAATGAAATTCTGGCGGCGTTTCAAAGCGGGGGAAGAATTCACTTCATTTGAATGCATTGATAAGAAGAAAAATATATTTGAATGGAAGTCATGAATACTCTTTCAAAAGAATTAAATTGATTTTGAATATTAAATGAGAAGATTTTTTTCACAATTTTCTGATAAATCTTCGCTGAATTCTGTGTGACTTAAAGGCCTGAACTTGAATTTCAATTCATTTCCCGATTTATATGACCAAGAGTTTGAAAAACATGATTAAATTATCATAAATTTTGATTTTATTGAATAGGTTTAAGTTATAATTCTTTTTTTCAGTTAGAAGCTGATCTTGGTGAATTTGATATGTTACTTGGGGGATACTTGAGAATCCACCTTGGTCATCCTTTAATTAAGTGAATATACGGAAATATTTGACAAAACAATTTTCTAAATAACAAACTAAAACATTACTTATAATTATAATTGTATTTCATAAGCATTAATGAAAATTAATTGAATGTTCAGCGAATTAAACGTCTTTAATGCAATTCAATTACAGACACGTGTATTGAATGTCGAGTAAAAGAAAATTCAATTTTCATTAAATAGTTTTTTTGAGGCAATAATTGAATTCAAGAGACGATAAAAATAATAATTTTCGTCAATTCTCTGGAAAAATGTAATTTCATTTAATTTGAACTTTAAGTAAAGTAAATATTATTTTTAAACTCTCAAAATATAGTGTACAAGGTCTTTTTTCATGAAGAATACTTGATATTAGGGCGACCAACTCATTTTGAGCTAGTCCTGGACATTCTCTAAAATTCTCCCAAAATGGCCTGGACATGGCCTGGA